>DWAK01000084.1:0-14945 GCA_018230145.1 Lepidochrysops patricia
TTTCAAATCGGACCAGTAGTTCCTGAGATTAGTGCGTTTAAACAAACAAACTCTTACGCTTTATAATATTAGTATAGATACTATTATGTATATTTCTATAACTAAACAATCTTGCCTTGACTTATTTAAGTAACCGTAACAAAACCAGTAATCAGATTTATGCATACTATCATTTTGTGATCGACTGCATATTTGGATTTGCTCATTTATCAATTCAGAGATTTATTAGAACCTTAATGTTATTAGATATGTCTATGTTCGTACCAAACTACTTAATTGAGTTTAGTTTTAGTTTTTACAAAGTACTATTTGTGTTATGTTAAATTGTTAACACTCTTCTAGACTTCTTAGTCTCATTTAGTTTTATGCTCTCGATGTACATTACACTTTCGTTCTAAAAACACGTACAGAACATTTTAGAAGTGAAAAGTATACTAAAACACGTAAACGACGTTTAGTAGGCGTCATCCTTTCATTGTTACCTTCATGTTTTCACTACAATGGCCATACAAGCCCTTGACGTAGTGAAAGCCATTCGTATTTACAAATGTATATTTAATTTACTGAGCTAACAAGTAACGCAAACAAATGCTTGAGTTTCACTTCACAATGTTTAACAGTCAAAAGTGCTATTTTCGTGCATTCATTTCTAATGGCACTTTCTATTTCCTACCTTTTTCGATGATTGCCTTGATTAGATAACCTAGGTTCATAGCATAGCGATGCTCACTCTAGAATGCATTATCAACCTAATTAATATTTTTTAGTAAATTTTCATTTGTTAGTAAAGTTACGTTCTATTCAGATTTGCAAAATAATAATATTATCTTTTGTCTCTTTTCAGGTTGGGAATTGAAAGGTCTACACTGTTACAAATTCTTCAACATCAGACATTCTTGGGAGAAAGCTGCAGAATTATGTCGAAGGTAGTAACCATTTTGCCGATTAAATTACGCCCGATAAAAAAGTTATTTGTGAATATCCTCAATTGTTTAATAATCTTCTGAATGTTACTTATTACAGATATGGAAGCGAATTGATAGTCATAGACACATATTCAGAAAACAATATGACCGCAAGTATTGTGCCATCGAGCCCAAGCAACAGTCATTATTGGCTTGGTCTCGCCACGGTTGATGACCTACGAACAAACACCTTAGAATCCGCTGCTGGGGCATTAGTATCCCAATATGCTGGTTTCTGGGACATCCGACAACCGAACCCAAAGGATGGAGAGTGTGTGGACGTACACATTTCTTCTGATAGTCAATCTTGGGAGTTGACCACCTGCGAGAAACTTTTGCCTTTCATGTGTAAAGCTAACGCTTGTCCAGCTGGTACGTAGTTTATTCGTTCGATGATGTTTAGATAAATAGTAATATGTTTTAAAATTCTTATTTTATTTTTTATGTTTAAGGAACGTTCCACTGTTCTAACGGCAAATGCATTAACGCTGCCTTCAAATGTGATAAGCAAGACGATTGTGGAGACGCATCTGACGAAATGGACTGTGCTGCTGATTGTCACTTTTACATGGCCAGTAGTGGGGATGTGGTGGAGAGCCCTAACTATCCTCACAAATACCCAGCCTTCAGTGAATGTAAATGGACCCTCGAAGGACCACAAGGCCAAAACATTGTCCTGCAATTCCAAGATTTCGAAACGGAAAAGTCTTTTGATACAGTCCAAGTATTAGTCGGCGGACGTACAGAAGACAAATCAGTGAATTTGGCAACCCTCTCGGGTAAACAAGACTTGTCAACAAAAACATATGTTTCGGCTTCAAACTTTATGATAATTAAATTTAGCTCCGATGGATCAGTTGAAAAGAAAGGTTTCCGTGCGTCATGGAAAACTGAATCATCGAACTGTGGAGGTATCCTCCGAGCAACTCCTCAAGGTCAAGTTTTGACGTCTCCTGGTTATCCCAACACGTATCCAGGTGGCTTGGAATGTATGTACATTATAGAAGCACAGCCCGGAAGGATTGTATCACTAGAAATAGAAGATTTTGACTTAGAAATAAACAGAGATTACATCGTGATTAAAGATGGAAGTTCCCCATCAAGCCCAGTCTTAGCTAGACTTACAGGATCTGGTGACGAAAACCAGAAAGTTGTTATTTCGACAACCAACAATCTGTACATGTATTTCCGAACTAGCCTCGGTGATTCGAGAAAGGGCTTCAATATGAGATACTCTCAGGGATGCAGAGCTACAATTGTCGCTTCAAACGGCACCATAACATCGCCTGCTTACGGCCTGTCAAATTACCCGAATAACCAAGAATGCTTGTTCAGAATCAAAAACCCGAACGGCGGACCACTTTCACTGAAATTCGACGAGTTTAATATACATAACTCAGATGTTGTACAGGTTTTTGATGGATCAAGTACAAATGGACTGAGATTACATTCAGATAATGGTTTTATAGTGAAACCGCGAATAACCCTTACTGCTTCTAGTGGAGAAATGTTAATCAGATTTTTATCAGATGCTCTTCATAACGACATCGGTTGGAAAGCAACTTTCTCGGCAGGTAACGCACAGTCATATTGAATTTTGAAGTCTTATTAATCTGCTCATATATAATAATAAATTATTAAACACAAATTATACATCTCATAATCTATTTATATTTTTCAGATTGTCCACCCTTGAAATCAGGTATTGGTGCATTGGCATCAAACCGAGATACCGCCTTTGGCACAGTAATTAAGTTTTCTTGTCCTATCGGCCAAGAGTTTGCCACAGGAAAGGCGCGTATTACAACAAAGTGCTTAGATGGGGGAAAGTGGTCAACCACCTACATTCCCAGCTGTCAAGGTAGAAGATCTAATATAATATTATAAAATTCACATGTCACATACCATAGATACTCCTCCAAAAAGGCGTGATCGATTTTTTATATTTTTTTTTTTTATAAGCATACCTAATCTGAGAATCGACTACTATCAGACTACTATTTTTTTTCTATTTTTGACAAAACAACGTCTGTCGGGATCCACTGGTTTTTATATAATGTGATATGTATTAACCTTCAAAGAGGAAGTGATTTCTCAATTAGACTGTGTATTATAATATTATTATTAATATGTTTTAATTCCCAAAACAAGTACAACATAACAAATTATCAATCAATTTTAAAGTGGTTTCTAAATCAATTAATTACAGAGGTTTACTGCGGGCCAGTGCCACAAATTGATAACGGATTTTCAATTGGATCGACAAATGTTACGTATCGAGGCGTAGCTACATACCAATGTTACGCGGGATTTGCTTTTCCAACTGGGCAGCCAATCGAAAAAATTTCATGTTTATCCGACGGACGATGGGAACGAACGCCGACGTGCCTTGGTAAATTGAAAACTTTTGTATTTTAAAGCAATAAAATGTAAAAAAGATAATTTTATTCGTTATAAATTATTTCTTAATCCATAACGATACATTATTAACCACTGCTAGCCTTACTAGGTTATGTTGATACGAGTAATAATTCTTGTCCTTTTCAGCATCTCAATGTGTGGCTCTACCGGATGTATCTCACGCCAATGTGACCATTTTGAATGGCGGTGGCCGCAGCTACGGCACAATAGTACGATATGAATGTGAACCTGGCTACGTGCGATCTGGACAACCCGTGCTGTTATGTATGAGCAACGGAACATGGTCTGGTGACGTGCCAACTTGCTCCAAAGCACTATGTCCCATATTCCCGGAAATAAAGAACGGGTTCATTGTCGACCAAACCAAGATATACATGTATGGGGATGAGGCAAGAGTACAGTGCTATAAAGGTACATTTCTTTCTATTATTTTCGGAGCTTTAATAGGGCAAATTTTGTAATAATAACAAGAAATTAAATCTTTTATTTTAGGATTCAAACTGAACGGTCCAAGCATAATAAGATGCGGAACTAACCAAGAATTCGACGCGACACCTGTGTGTGAGGATATCAACGAATGTTCAAGTAGCCAGTGTGATTCAGTATCTACAGAATGTAAAAATACACAAGGTGGTTTCTTCTGCCCTTGTCGACCTGGGTTTGCTCAAAATATGGACTGCCGTCCAGTTGGTGATCTGGGATTAATAAACGGTGCCATTCCCGACGAATCTATAACAACGTCTGCTCCCGAGCCTGGATATTATAAAGGGGTAAATATTACAAGCCAATTATTAAGCCAATAATGTTTCAATGTATTATCATTTTCTGAAATGTTTTATATTATCACATTGATAATAATTTCAGATGATCCGATTGAATAATGGTGGAGGATGGTGCGGTAACAACTTGGAAGCAGGCGCTAATTGGGTTCAAATTGATTTACGAGCACCTACTATTATCAGAGGTTTCCGCACTATGAGTGTTATGCGAGCAGACGGTAATATTGCATTCACATCAGCAATTAGAATTCAGTACACTAATGATCTAGCTGATGTATTCAAAGATTACACTAACCCTGATGGCACCGCAGTGGAGTTCAGAATACTAGAACCTACTCTGTCAGTACTTAATTTACCGATGCCAATCGAAGCGCAGTATGTTAAGTTTAAAATTCAAGACTACGTTGGTGCACCGTGCTTGAAGCTCGAAATTATGGGTTGTGCCAGGCTTGACTGTTTGGATATAAACGAGTGTAATGAAAACAATGGAGGATGTGACCAAAAATGCTTGAATACGTAAGTAAAACAGCATATTATATAAAATGTTATATAAAAATAATTATGGTGCAACGAAAGCTACATATTGTACATTCTCATTTTCAGTCCCGGAAATTTCACTTGTGCCTGTAACATTGGATACGAACTCTACTCTTATAACGGAACAGCTGGATTTTCCATTGAAAATTCCGAAACTGGTGAAAGAGATGGCGATACTTACCAAAGAAATAAGTCGTGTGTACCTGTAATGTGCCCTCAATTGTCTGCACCTGAGAATGGATTACTGTTGGCTACTAAACCACAATATCATTTTGGTGACATAGTAGATTTCCAGTGTGATTTTGGTTACGTAATGTCAGGCTTCTCATCCTTGCTTTGTACCTCAAGCGGTACATGGAATGGAACAGCACCCGAATGCCAATGTAAGTAATTCATAAATATTTATTGAAATTAGACGCAATATTATAATTAAAATGTAAACAGTACTTAAAGAGACTTTTTTTCTTTCAGATGCTAGATGTGTAACTTTGTCGGATGATAAAAACGATGGACTTGAAATAATAAGAAACGACCAAGAAAGCGTTTTAGTACCATACAGAGATAATGTCACTATTACTTGCACATCTCCAGGCAAATATTTAAGAAATACTGCAACATCGGGATTCAGACAATGTGTTTACGATCCTAAACCGGTATGACATATTTTACCAGTACCTGCTGATATATTTCTATTATACTTCAAAGTTTAATATTTATTTTGACATTACAGGGTCTTCCAGATTATTGGCTCTCTGGTGCTCAACCACAGTGTCCACGTCAGGATTGTGGTGTACCTATGCCGACCCCAGGTGCCGAATATGGTCAATATCTGGATACACGCTATCAAAGCTCCTTCTTCTTTGGTTGCCAAAATACATTTAAGCTGGCTGGACAAACCAGCAAACACGACAATGTAGTGAGATGCCAAGCCAATGGTATTTGGGACTTTGGTGATTTGAGATGCGAAGGCCCAGTATGTGAAGATCCTGGCCGTCCAGCTGATGGTTATCAAATTGCAAGAAGCTATGAACAAGGTTCCGAAGTATTGTTTGGTTGTTCTAGACCAGGGTACATTCTTATCAATCCGAGACCTATAACTTGTATGCGTGAACCAGAGTGCAAAGTTATTAAGCCTCTAGGCTTAGCGTCTGGCAAAATTCCTGATTCAGCTATTAATGCGACATCAGAACGACCTAACTATGAAGCTAAAAATATTAGACTGAACTCCGTAACTGGATGGTGTGGAAAACAAGAAGCGTTCACTTACGTCAGTGTTGATCTAGGAAAAGTACATAGAGTAAAAGCTATTTTAGTCAAAGGTGTAGTTACATCAGACATCGTGGGTAGGCCAACTGAAATAAGATTTTTCTATAAACAAGCCGAAAATGAAAATTATGTGGTATACTTCCCTAATTTCAATCTAACTATGAGAGACCCAGGAAATTACGGTGAACTTGCTATGATCACCTTACCTAAATACGTCCAAGCAAGATTTGTTATCCTTGGTATTGTCAGCTTCATGGATAACGCTTGTCTCAAATTTGAACTTATGGGATGCGATGAGCCATCTATTGAGCCTCTGTTGGGTTATGACTATGGATACTCTCCATGTGTTGGTAAGTTGTGTATTGATAACAAATTATAAATTTATGTTTTTTAATTTAATAATGATTTTACAAAAATAATTCTGTTTTTAGACAACGAGCCACCAGTTTTCCAAAACTGCCCTCAACACCCAATTGTAGTTCAAACTGATGTAAATGGAGGTTTAATGCCAGTGAACTTCACTGAGCCAACAGCAACAGATAATTCTGGAGCAATTGCCAGATTGGAGGTCACTCCTCAACACTTTAGAACACCGATACAAGTTTTCCACAATATGGTAGTAAGATACGTTGCGTTTGATTTCGACGGAAACGTTGCTATCTGTGAAGTAAATATTACAGTACCAGATTACACACCACCTAAACTAAGCTGTCCACAAAGTTATGTGATTGAGTTAGTGGACAAGCAGGACAGCTACGCAGTCAATTTCAATGAAACAAGAAGGAGAATAAACGCCACTGACGCATCCGGAGAAGTGTTCCTCAAGTTTATTCCAGAGAGAGCAGTGATACCCATACGTGGGTATGAAAATGTAACCGTCATTGCTTCAGATAAATACGGCAATAAAGCTCAATGCTACTTCCAGGTTAGATATTCTTACTAATTTATTTCATAACTACAGATCGCCCGCGACTTGGAATAGTTACTTTTGGATAACGCCACGTTTTTCCCGATTTTGAAACATTTTTTATGACTGCTCCGCTCGTATTGGTCTTAGCGTGTGTAATTTTATAGCTTATAGCCTTCCTCGGTGAATGGGCTATCCAGTACTGAAAGAATTTTTCAAATCGGACTAGTAGTTCCTAAGATTCGCACGTTCAACCAAACAAACTTTTTAGCTTTATAATATTTTATTTCAGGTATCAGTACAAGCTACTCCATGTGTCGATTGGGAACTCCAACCACCTACTCACGGAGCTATCAATTGCCTACCTGGAGACAGAGGAATTCAATGTATTGCTACATGTAGCCCTGGCTATAGATTCACAGATGGAGAGCCCGTCAAAACTTTCGTATGTGAATCGAAACGCCAATGGATGCCAACCGCTGTCGTGCCTGACTGTGTATCTGAAAGTAAATATCAAACCATTTCAATATTCATAATTTTTACTGCTTAGCTTAACTAATTACTTATTATAATATTATTATTATTTTCAGATACTCAACAAGCGTCTTATCATGTTGTTGCGAGTGTGCAATACCGCGCTCTGGGAGCTGTGTCTAGTGCCTGCTTACCTCAGTACAAGGATCTGCTCGCTCAGTATGATGGCGTCTTAAATGAAAGATTATCGCAACGTTGTTCCGCAGTTAATGTTAACATTAACGTAACATTCATTAAAGTAATGCCAAACCTTCTCGATGAAAATGTTGTAAAAATGGACTTCGTTCTTGCGATAACGCCTGCTGTTAGACAAACTCAATTATACGACCTTTGCGGTTCTACTTTGAATCTTATATTCGACTTGTCGGTGCCGTATGCGAGTGCACTAATTGAACCTATTCTTAACGTTTCGTCTATTGGAAATCAATGCCCACCACTACGTGCTATTAGAAGTTCTATATCTAGAGGATTTACCTGTAGCATTGGAGAGGTGTTAAATATGGATACTACCGATGTCCCAAGATGCTGTAAGTACTGTTATAATATTTATATATGCTCATGTATAAAACATGTTTTGTGTATTTACTTAACTATATATTTTTTTATTTCAGTGCATTGTCCGGCCGGTACTTATGCTGGTGAAAAACAAAAGACTTGTACAATGTGCCCTCGCGGATTCTTCCAAAATCAAGCTCGCCAAGGTTCATGTTTAAGATGTCCTCAAGGCACGTTTACAAGAGAAGAAGGGTCTAAAGACTTATCTGAATGTGTACCGGTTTGTGGGTATGGAACGTATTCGCCTACGGGACTTGTGCCGTGCTTGGAGTGTCCTAGAAATAGTTACACAGGAGAACCGCCTCTCGGAGGATTCAAAGATTGTCAGGCTTGTCCAGTAAACATGTACACGTATCAACCAGCTGCCGGTGGAAAAGACAAATGTCGAGCTAAATGTGCACCTGGAACATATTCACCGACTGGCTTAGCACCGTGCTCTCAATGTCCCAAAAACTTCTACCAAAATGCTATTGGACAAACACTATGTATGGAATGTCCTACAAACATGAAGACAGTAGGTACTGGTACGACTGGCTTGGAGGAATGTATACCCGTTGAATGTTCTAATAGTGCGTGCCAGCACGGTGGTCTTTGCGTGCCGAAGGGACATGGTGTACAATGTTACTGTCCCGCCGGATTTTCGGGACGCCGCTGTGAAATCGATATAGATGAGTGTGCGAGTCAACCATGCTACAACGGCGGAACATGTATCGATATGCCTCAAGGGTACCGATGCTCTTGTCCCACAGGCTATGGAGGAATAAATTGTCAGACTGAAAGATCTGACTGTAGGAATGATACTTGCCCAGAACGAGCTATGTGCAAGGATGAGCCAGGATATAACAATTTTACTTGCTTATGTAGATCTGGATATACCGGAATTGATTGTGATGTAACTGTAAGTATAATATTTATTATTTTTTAATTTCATGTAATTCATGTTATTTAAATTGTGACTACGTTTTTTCTATTTTTTAGATTGATCCTTGCACTGCAAATGGAAACCCTTGCAAAAATGGAGCTTCGTGCACAGCTTTGCAACAAGGCCGCTATAAATGCGAATGTTTACCTGGATGGGAAGGCCAACTTTGTGAAATAAACACTGATGACTGCATTGAAAAGCCATGTCTGCTCGGCGCTGCTTGTACTGATTTAGTTAACGATTTTAGCTGCGCTTGTCCACCTGGATTTACTGGAAAGAGATGTCACGAAAAAATTGATCTATGTGCAAATGAACCTTGTAGACACGGAATATGTGTCGACAAACTGTACTCCCACCAATGTGTGTGTGATCCTGGTTGGTCAGGGCCATCATGTGATATCAACATTAATGAGTGTATAATTTCTCCATGTGAAAACGGTGGACGATGCGTTGATGGTATTGATGACTTTACTTGTGTTTGCGAAGCTGGCTATACAGGAAAACGCTGCCAACATACAATTGACGATTGTGCATCTGATCCTTGTCAAAATGGTGCATCATGTATAGATAAAATAGACGGATTCGTTTGCAAGTGCAGACCAGGTTTCATTGGTCAACAATGTGAATCAGCTATAGATGAATGTTTGAACGAACCTTGCAATCCTGCTGGTACCGAAAGGTGCATTGATCTCGATAATAAATACCAATGTGTCTGCCGAGAAGGTTTTACGGGAGAAATGTGTGAAACTAACATCGACGACTGTGAATCTGATCCTTGTTATAATGGCGGATCTTGCAAAGATGAAATCGGCAATTACAAATGTATCTGTCAACCTGGATGGACTGGTCACAGGTGCGAACGTGACATCGGAAACTGTGAAAACTTACCGTGCCAAAACCATGCCAAATGTATCGATCTCTTCCAAGACTTCTTCTGTGTGTAAGTATAAAATATTGTTTGGTGCTTTTAATTATTTTAATACAAAACATTTCTTTAACGTCAATTAAAACATTATATTACGTTCAGGTGCCCAAGCGGAACAGACGGCAAACAATGCGAAACAGCTCCAGAAAGATGTATTGGCAGTCCTTGTATGCATGGCGGCAAATGCCAAGACTTTGGCTCGGGATTAAATTGTACTTGTTCTTTGGACTACACTGGTATCGGCTGCCAGTATGAATTTGATGCTTGTGAAGCTGGATTATGTCAGAACGGTGCCACATGCATTGATGACGGAGAAGGCTATTCATGCATTTGTGCATCTGGCTTCAAAGGAAAGAACTGTGATGAAGATATTGTTGACTGCAAAGAAAACTCGTGTCCTCCATCCGCTACTTGCATAGATCTTCCTGGTAGATTCTACTGTCAATGTCCATTCAACATGACCGGTGATGACTGTAGGAAATGTATGTAACTTATTTTTTTCCGTTCAAATTTTACCGACTTCTTAGCATGCAATGTTTAATGATCATAATATTTATTATTATTGCAGCGATCAGCGTAGATTACGATCTCTACTTCAGCGACCCACTGCGTTCCAGCGCCGCCCAAGTTGTGCCATTTGATACTGGATCTACTGGAAGCTTGACGATCGCTTTGTGGGTACAATACACTCAACAAGATGAAGGTGGAATTTTCTTTACAGCATACAGCGTAAGGTAAATATTTAAAAACGGTCATCTTTCATTACAGTGATAATACTGAGCACTACTTAAGCGCGTCAATTTTATCAGTTGATAATAAGGACTATATTTTTCTTCTTCAGCAACTCTCATATTGCACTAAATAGAAGAAGCATAATTCAAGCCCACTCGAACGGAGTACAAGTATCGTTATTCCCTGAGCTGCAAGATGTATATCTAAGCTTTGGAGAGTTTGCCACTATCAATGACGGGCAATGGCACCACGTTGCTTTAGTTTGGGATGGTAACAAAGGCGGTGAATTAACACTTATTACTGAAGGACTTATTGCTAGCAAATTGAAGGGATATGGCAGCGGAAAGACATTACCGAAATAGTAAGTACTCTTTTTTTTTTATCTCGCACTATATTGTATATAGTGCACTGTAGAGACATAATATATAATAACTTTTTAATTTTAGTGTTTGGGTAACCCTCGGCAAACCTCAGTCTGACAACTCCAAGGCTTATACCGAATCCGGGTTCCAAGGACATTTAACTAAAGTTCAAGTATGGAATCGCGCCCTGGACGTCACTAACGAGATCCAAAAACAAGTTCGCGACTGTAGAACTGAGCCAGTACTCTACAGCGGTTTAGTTCTCACTTGGGCTGGTTATGAAGACATTTTGGGTGGTGTCGAAAGAATCGTGCCATCGCACTGTGGTCAGAGAATATGTCCTAATGGTTATGCCGGACCGAAATGTCAACAACTCCAAGTAGACAAGGAACCACCGAGAGTAGACCGTTGTCCTGGAGACTTGTGGGTTATCGCTAAAAACGGATCGTCAGTGGTAAACTGGGATGTACCTGCATTCAGTGACAATGTTGGAGTTACGAAAATTGTTGAGAAATCTGGACACAAGCCTGGACAGAACCTCGCCTGGGGAGCATATGAGATCGCGTACGTCGCTTACGATGGTGCTGGTAACGCAGCCACGTGTACTTTCAAAGTCACTGTCTTATGTAAGTAGACTTTTACTTCTATCATTCATTATGGAGCATCCTTATCAAAACTTCCATAAAATTATTTTGAACTGTCAATCATAACATCAATCTTATAATATTATTACGATTTTAGCTGAATTCTGTCCAACTCTTCCTGACCCACTCGGTGGCTACCAGTCGTGCCGCGACTGGGGCGCGGGAGGTCAATTCAAAGTATGCGAAATAGCCTGCCGCGATGGTCTCAGGTTCTCACAGCCGGTACCACCATTCTACACTTGCGGCGCTGAAGGTTTCTGGAGACCAACAAACGAACCAACTCTGCCACTCGTATACCCTGCTTGCTCGCGTAAGTTTTTTTAGCCCTAGTTAGTCGTATATGTATTATATGTTTTTTTTTCAATTCTTTTTCATTGCTACTAACATAGAAGTATTTTGTTTATCGTATTACTAACATAATTGACTATACTTATTGTAGCTGCTTCGCCGGCTCAACGCGTCTTCAAGATCTCCATGATGTTCCCGAGCTCCGTACTTTGTAACGATGCTGGACAAGCAGTACTCAGGCAGAAAGTACGAAGTGCTATCAATCAGCTCAACAGAGACTGGAACTTCTGCTCATACGCTGTGGATGGTAAGTAAAGATGGTTATCCTTTTGACTTCTTTGTTAGTTTGTCCATCCATAAAGTACGTCACACGAATTTCATGAATTTTAGACCCCTAACCTCTATTTGTCTCAGGTGTATGAACCCCCCCCCCCTACCTAGTGTGACGTCACAAATTTGCAATTTTACATCAAAAATATTTTAATGAAAAGAGCAGTTCCACAATCACTTTTATTTCCATTTAAATTACTGCGATGCTACAAAACATGTGACGTACTTTATGGATGACCCCTTACGGTTCCAAAGATTTCCGGTAAATAATCCTATTTATTGTAAAGGTACACGGGAATGCAAGGAATTGGATATCAACGTGAAATGTGATCACCGGTCCAACCTCCGTCAAACTAGACAAGTATCCAGTCCACCGACTACCAATGCAGAAGACACGTACGTCCTGGACGCAATCATTCCAGTTGAAGAGTAAGTTCAGATTCAAAAAACAATTGCAACTCACAAAAATAGCAAGATACGTAGAATGCGAGTTGAGATTTCTGAGGTGTTGGCTTTAGTAGACATTGTCAGAAATGCGCTTCTGAATGGTGACAAAGCAATATAGCACTTCTATTAGATTCACTTTCTTGATACCCTTATATGGTTAAAAATGCAACAATTTAGCACTGTTAGTTACACTTTCTACTGAACATTAAGCATGTACTTAACACTTGCATGTTGGCACTTAGGACACGAAGCAGTAGAGAAGGGCGTCAAGCGGGCGATCAGTATAGCATCGAAATATCGTTCCCGTCGGTTAAGTAAGTAACACATTGCACATTGCACTATTTAAAAATTAAGATGATTAAGACCCGATAATATATATAAGTCATTACTTTGAAGAACAAGATTTTATGCAGGGTTAGCTCAAATCGTTAGTGGACTAAATAATGGGAAGTTGAAACTTCATTATGCTACTAGGGTGTAAGCTGAATGCTCGAAGTAAATATTTAAAGCTTTAAGCAAAATTATAGCAGTACCCTAAAAGTAATATTTAGGTTTGACCTTAAATGTAAAGCTTGAACCACCACTACTTTCAAACATTACAGCGATCCAGTTATCCACGGAAGCAACAACGAGCGTTCGTCTGTCAAACGATTGCTCGAAAAACTCATCCTTGAAGACGAACAATTCGACGTACGAAACATTCTCCCGAACACCGTACCGGATCCGGCCAGTCTGAAGTTAGAGTCAGACTACGCCTGCCCTATGGGCCAAGTGGTTGTTGCACCTGATTGTGGTAAGTAAAATCTAGATTAAAATCTAGATTTTCCCTATAACAGTAAACTTGGACCAAGCACCACATCTTACAACAATTTGACTGGTGGACACCGTCGCCCGAGTGGATATATATACTAAACGCGCTAATCTCAGGAACTACTGGTCCGATTTGAAAAATTCTTTCACAGTTGGATAGTCCATTTGTCGAGGAAGGCTATAGGCTATAAAACATCACACTAAGACAAATATGAGCGGAGCAATAATAAAAAAAATATTTTAAAATCGGGAGATTCGGGGTAAAATTTTGGATTTTCCAAAAGAAATTATTCCACGCGGATGATATCGCGGGCAAGAACTAGTAACAGATACAGGATAATACACATTATCCTGTGTGTTCACACCGTAGTGACCGGACCGCGACCATATATGTAGTGAAAACTGAAAACCCTTAAATGTATAAACTAATAGTAAAAACCTGGCTTTAAGAAAATATTTTTAGACAGATATTGATTGGATCCTTCAATTAATAAACAGATAGGAATTCCTTACAACTAATTACAATTTCAAATCTAAGTTTGTAAAGCGGATCTATGAAGCTCAGACTGCCGTTACAATATAAACTAAATCAAGTGCATAGATCTTGTCTCAATAACAGTTTACACAAGTAAATTGTTGTTTGATTTACTGCTGGCGCGGTCTGGTAATTCCAGATTGATATCGCCCGAGGTGAAATGAAATTAGACCTAGATGTAATAGCATAAGATATACAATCCAACTGTCCCGGCGAACAGATTGAGGCGATTAAAATAAAATATTACTCGCATTACAGTCGCATCGATACGCTCTTAATACGAAACTATATACTGCAGCAGATTTATTGCAAGAAAAATACCGTATTATCCGAAAATATTCAGAATATAAGTCACTTTGGAGATTGGGAGTCGAAACCATAAAGTCGGAGCTTGGCATAGTTCCTAAAGTATCATGAACATTGTTAGAGAGTTCTTGAATTACACCGAATTTTATACCGACAGTTTAATTACATATAGATGTTTTACTTTCTCCAACTCGTATCTTAAAAAATATGGTTCTAACTTTTTGAGTTTGATTGAGTACCTAATTTTACTTTATTCTATAACCGCAACAAACTACATTTCCTACATAATCGCATTTGGACAAAAAAAAAACTGTTAAGTAGAAAATAAAGAGTTTTTTTTTTGTCACCTCAAAAGTTACTTTCTTTAAGATACGAGTTTGGGAAAGAAAGGCATCGATATTGCGTGTCTATTTAACATAATAAATTACTGTTTCGTTTGTATGAAGCTCCATTTATTAAGAACCTTGAGAATTGGCGCAATGAAATCTAATACAGTGGATGAAATTAAATTGGGCTTGGATCTAACTGACTCTTCGCTCGACGCAATGAAATCTAATACAGTGGGCTTGGATATGACTGACATAACTTCTCGCTCAACGCAATGAAATCTAATACAGTGGGCTTAGATCTGACTGACATAACTTCTCGCTCGACGCAATGAAATCTAATACAGTGGGCTT
>DWAK01000085.1:0-14802 GCA_018230145.1 Lepidochrysops patricia
ATTGCCAGGCAATTCAGTTTACTGACAGGAATTAAGAGATCACAATACGGCCCCTTAAGGTATTAAAGAGGACGCATCATTGCTAACAACAATTTACAGAGTCGACAGCAGACTGCTGTGCACTTGGTAGCCAGCAGGCAAACGGGCACCGCCACCAGCATACTGCGGGCGCTGCTGGCTGCTGCCGGCAAGGACATACGACTGAAGAATGACGGTGTAAGTATTCCTGTCAATGTGTGTGAGCAGTGCCGTAATATACTGCCACTGGTTGCACAATATAGTTGTCAATTATGCACGAGAGTAGTTGGACGTACGAGCGAACCGATTGCGTTTTTAACACAAATGCGAGAATAAAAATAAATATTTCAACGCCCGCCATTGCAGAAAATCCGCGAGCAGTGTTTGAAATACGAAAACGAGTGCGGTTAAACTTAAGTGTGTAGTTATGTTCTATACCAAACGCAAAAGCATTCAGGAAATAGTACTTACGCCGCATGAGTGTTAAAAAATATTATCACGAATGCTTATTCGTAATATTTTACGGCACTAGGCGCGGCGATGAATAATTTGTGTATTATACCCATTGGTATACAAATAATGTCCTCGAAAAATGAGTGCAACGTGCACCATAGTATGCGTATATGCCCATGTAATAATTATACCTTTTAATGTAAGATAATTATCGTATAATTTTTGAAGAAATAAATAATCTTTTAAGATTATTTATTTCGTTTACCGTAAGAAAACTTTTAAAAATTGAGCTAATTAAATACCGAAGTAAATATCATAAAATATTTGATAATGATATTATACGAAATTCAATAAATACAGTTGTATTGTAACTTGTATGTAGACAAGTTATGTGATAGTATATATGTTCACTGCAGCGGTGGTCACGAGGCTCGCGTGCAGCCCCCGCCTGGTACCGACGTCTCCGAGAATCACCTCTTAAAGCTTAGCCGTCAACAAACTTCCATCCATGAAAATTCCACAAACACAAGATCGATCATCCCCCAAAACCGTTGCATCATCACGCACCACCCGAATTAAATACGGCTAACTGTTACAAGGCTTTCGTTTTAACGACATTCCGACACAGCAGAAATGAATAGAAACTAGCTAATTATCCGTCGAGCTTTAGCCAGCTTTAGCCCCACCGCGAAATTTACAATGCAAATCACTAGCGGAATATTAGCTATAGCGTTGACGTTGAATTTCGAAATTACTAATTTTAATACAATAGTCAGTCCTTTCCACGACACGACTAGAGTTAGTTTGCTCTACGATGTCCGCACCATCGGTAACGTAATGGAGGATCAAGTACGTATATCGACAAATCGATGTGCAAATGTTTCCTTGTTGCATGCTAAAAACAATTTTCAATCGATCAAATAAGTAAACCACCTACAGATTGCAATAAGTTCGAAATCGTTTGTAATGTGACGGCTGTAGTGCCGCTGCGATCGCATACCGCACTAGCGTGAGTAGCTCGTACATAGACACTGCATCGTGTGCATCTTTACGAATTGGCAGAGTAGAAACCGATAAAATGTCGGAAAATGATAAAGATTCTCCATCGAGTGCTTATCCAAATTTTCGGTCAAACGTACGCAGTCCGCCCGCAAATTTGTTGCCGAGAGACTTGCAGAGACTTGAACTTAGTTTTCTCGAGTTGAACAAGGAGCGCGCACGGCAGAAGGAATGGAAAAAGCTAATACACGATATGGTGTTCCAGAGGGGCAAGATTCCGCTGCTCCTGGCGGTGGAGGCTGGGAACCAAAGCATGGTTCGTGAGCTGCTTAGCGCCCAGACGGCGGACCAACTTAAGGTAATAATTATTTTTAAACATCATTGGACAATTGAATTTAAGAGCGTAGTTGCTTGTAATTATAATTGGATGAACTAAGTTTGACGTTAAAACTTACAATAGAGTTGACAAATATTAAAGAATGTAATTATTAAAAGACGTTAAATATTTAGGCATCAACACCCCTCGGCGATACGGCTTTACATTTAGCAGCAAGAAGAAGAGATGTAGACATGTCTAGAATACTAGTAGACTACGGTGCTGCGATAGATGCAGTCAATGGCGCAGGACAGACCCCACTACACATAGCAGCTGCGGAGGGAGACGAACCTCTTGTCAAATATTTTTATGGTGTAAGGGCAAATGCAGCGATTGCTGATAATGAAGGTTAGTAAAGCAGTCTGAAACACAGACCAACTCAGAAATATGTAGTCATATTTTAGTAGACGATTGAGCTTTAAAATGAAATTACCTCTAAATAGAAAGCAATTTTAGATACCAATGAGTTGTATTTTAAAAGATGACAAAATATTTTTACTAATCATAATATGTACTTATAAGTAATAAAATGTTATAAAAAAGTTTATAAATTAGATAAGTACTTATCTAATTTTCTTTGTACAGTTTCCACTATATAAAAATCATAACAAGCAGTACACTACTGCATTCTAACTTGCCTCAAAGCATTAAAATTGATAGATATAACACGTTACATGCACTAGCTAACAACAAGGGAAACTCATTATAACGGTGTTGTTTCCACAGATCGAACACCAATGCACTTAGCGGCTGAGAACGGACACGCCACAATTATAGAGCTCCTAGCTGACAAGTTCAAGGCATCGATCTTTGAAAGGACGAAAGATGGAAGCACACTCATGCACATTGCCTCTTTGAATGGGCATGCCGATTGTGCCATGATGTTATTTAAAAAAGGCGTTTACCTCCATATGCCTAATAAGGTAGATATTATGTACATATTATGCGAGACTGCTCTTGCAAATTTTGTTATTAGAATAAATTATGTTACTAAAGGGATAGTGGATTAAATCAAGTATTATTTTTATTATTTCCAGGATGGCGCTCGAAGTATCCACACAGCTGCGAGGTACGGGCATGTTGGAATCATCAACACATTACTACAGAAAGGCGAAAGTGTCGACGTGACAACCAATGTAGGTTTCTAATTATTATATACCTAGGTACTTACTCCAGAAATATACAACAGGTGTTATATAATTTGGTTCTACTTGTGAAAAATAATTTTATCCGCAGGACAATTACACTGCTCTTCACATAGCCGTAGAGTCCTGCAAACCTGCTGTCGTAGAAACACTCCTAGGATATGGAGCAGATGTCCACATACGTGGAGGCAAACAACGGGAAACACCGCTTCATATTGCTGCCAGAATACCCGACGGTAAAAAATACATAATTTAATACGCGTTTAAATATTTTTATTACATTTCACGACTTCATGTCATTTTATACTTGTAGGCGATAAATGCGCCCTAATGCTATTAAAATCAGGCGCTGGACCAAACAAGGCGACTGAAGATGGCCAGACACCAGTTCATGTAGCCGCTAAATATGGGAACTTAGCCACTCTGATACTTCTTTTAGAAGATGGAGGTGATCCGTTACGGAAAACGAAAGTAAGACAATTTTTTACAAATTTTATCAGTACATAGTATACCATTTTAAATAAATAATCTTAAATATTTGCTGTTTCAGAACGGTCAAACGCCTTTACAAATGGCATGTCGCAGTTGTAAACCAGATGTAGTTAGGTACTTGTTAGAATTTATCAAAGAACGTAAGGGTGAAAAAGTTTCTTCGACTTATATTGATGCTGTTGACGAGCATGGTGCAAGTGCCTTACATTTTGCTGCACAAATCACCAAAGATGAAGTTAAAATTCCTTCCGCGGATAGAGAAGTTGTTAAATGTTTAATGGAACATGGTGCCGATGTTACTTTGGTGACTAAAGATAATCATGAAACAGCGTTTCACTTCTGCGCGATAGCAGGAAATAATGACGTACTTACAGAAATGATATCAGACATGTCCGCAGCAGACGTTGGTAGAGCACTCAATCGGCAAAATTCTATAGGGTGGACACCATTACTTATAGCGTGTAATAGAGGTCACATGGAATTAGTTAATAATTTACTTTCAAATCATGCTAGGGTGGATGTTTTTGATATTGAAGGAAGATCGGCGTTACATTTAGCGGCAGAACACGGCTATCTTCAAGTATGTGATGCTTTACTTACAAACAAAGCTTTTATTAATTCAAAATCAAGAAATGGTCGAACTGCGCTTCATTTAGCAGCTATGCATGGCTACACGCATTTAGTAAAATTTCTTATTCGGGATCACAACGCAATGGTTGATGTGCTGACTCTTAAGAAACAAACGCCATTGCATTTAGCAGCGGCAAGTGGACAGCTGGATGTTTGCAAATTATTATTAGAACTTGGTGCCAATATTGATGCAACTGATGAATTGGGTCAAAAACCCATACACGTCGCAGCCCAAAACAATCATTCAGAAGTCGTGCAGTTATTTTTACAACAACATCCGAATTTGGTAATGGCAACAACTAAAGATGGAAATACTTGCGCACATATAGCAGCTATACAAGGATCAGTAAAAGTGATTGAAGAGCTTATGAAATTTGATAGAACTGGAGTAATATCTGCGCGAAATAGATTAAACGACTCCACACCGCTACAATTAGCCGCTGAAGGGGGACACGCGGACGTTGTTAAAATTCTCGTCAGAGCTGGTGCTTCATGCACAGATGAAAATAAAGAGGGTTTCACAGCAGTACACTTAGCAGCTCAGTATGGTCATACAAATGTACTAGATGTAATGCGATCAACAAACACTCTAAGGATATCAAGCAAAAAGTTAGGGTTAACACCTTTGCATATTGCAGCTTACTATGGACAAGCAGGTACTTTCAATTTTTCGGTATTCAATAAATTTTTTTGAGGAAAATATAAATATTGCCTTTATATACGACTTATCGTCACAACATTGTGTCAGTATATCGTATAATATCGTATCAGCAACAGATACGATATTATTTATTATATCAAGGTAGGCAAGTCACTTTCCATTTCTTTTTCAGAAACCGTACGTGAACTTTTATCTTTTGTTCCTGGAACCGTAAAGTCAGAAGCGCCAACAGGGATTTCGTTAGTGCCTATTTTAGGATCAGAGTCAGGCTTAACGCCTTTACACTTGGCAGCGTATAATGGTAACGAGAATGTCGTGCGATTACTATTAAACTCAGCTGGTGTTCAAGTAGATGCGGCCACAAATGAAAATGTAACTATACAGTTAATTTTTGCGAAAGTATAAGGGGTAAATAACTATAAAAACATACTATTAATATATTTCATAATTTTGCAGGGATATAATCCGCTTCATTTGGCATGTTTTGGTGGTCATATGTCAATCGTTGGATTGCTTTTAAGTAGATCTGCAGAATTGTTACAAAGTACTGATCGTCATGGGAAAACTGGCTTGCATATAGCTTCGACTCATGGTCACTATCAAATGGTTGAAGTTTTACTCGGTCAAGGGGCCGAAATTAATGCTACGGATAAAAATGGATGGACACCACTTCATTGCGCAGCAAAAGCTGGACACCTAAATGTTGTTAAACTTTTATGTGAATCTGGTGCTTCACCAAAAAGCGAAACTAATCTTAATTGTGCGCCGATTTGGTTTGCTGCATCTGAAAATCATAATGATGTACTAGAATATTTATTACATAAGGAGCATGACACTCAGTCCTTAATGGATGACAAGAGATTTATTTATAATCTCATGGTTTGTTCTAAAAACCACAACAATATACCGATAGAAGAATTTGTACTAGTTTCACCAGCACCTGTTGACACAGCTGCAAAATTATCGAATCTGTACATAACTTTATCAACCAAGGTATGTTACTTATTAGGATCGTGTAAAATTGTTATATAATAAGTAACCGTAAAAATTCGTATTAGATATTATAATAGATACTTTTACTATACCTACTGATAGACACAAAATATTATCATGCTATGACTATTTCAGGAAAAGGAGCGTGCCAAAGACCTTATAGCAGCCGGGAAGCAGTGCGAAGCTATGGCAACAGAATTATTAGCTTTAGCTGCTGGTGCCGATTCTGCTGGTCATATTTTAACTGCAACGGACAACCGTAATATTGAGTTTCTAGATGTGTTAATAGAAAATGAACAAAAAGAAGTCATTGCCCACACCGTCGTCCAGAGATATCTTCAGGTAAAAAATAGGTAACTTGAGCTACTAAAATAATGAATCCGTTACTAAACTATTCATGAAATATATCCTTGTATTCATTGCAGGAACTCTGGCGGGGGAGCCTCAAATGGAGTGGCATCAAAATTATGTTCCTTTTTTTCATGTTTATAATATGTCCACCCGTTTGGGTGGTGTTCTCTCTTCCACTTGGTCATAAGTATAATAAAGTTCCCATAATTAAATTCATGTCATATTTGACGTCTCACATATATCTTATGTTTTTATTAGCATTAGTAGGAATTACTCCAATATACAATTCTATATTTAGGGAAAGTTTAGTGCCCAGATGGTACGAGTGGATGTTGTTGATAGCATTAAGTGGGCTTTTGCTATTCGAACTAACAAATCCAAGTGATAAATCTGGATTGGGTTGGATAAAAATTGCAGTATTACTTATGGGAATGGTTGGAGTTGCGGTCCACGTCGTTGGATGGATTTTCGTTATGCCCAAATACTGGCCTACTTTAATGTACTGTAGAAATCAATGTTTTGCTCTATCTTTTTTATTAGCATGTGTACAAATCATGGACTTTTTGTCTTTCCACCATCTCTTTGGCCCTTGGGCGATCATTATCGGAGATTTGATGAAAGATTTAGGCCGATTTTTAGCTGTATTAGCTATCTTCGTATTTGGTTTCTCAATGCACATTGTGGCTTTGAATCAACCGTTCAGAAATTTGTATAAGCCAGAAGACAATAAATATGCCAGACAAGTACGGAAAAAGCTGTTTTCAGACGGTAAGAATTGTTTTGTACCTATGTTTAATAGATTATTATATAATTAGGCATAAAAATATAATATTAATAACTGTCAGATTAGTTTTTAAATACAACAAAAGTTTTGTATCAAAAATTCCCTCATAAAATAGTAACATGAAGAAGACTTATACTTAGTTGAGGTTAAGGCCTGTTACAAAGTTTCAATGTTATTAATTTAATATTCCTAAAACTAGATATAAACCTCCGTCCAAAACGTCAGGCCTATGGTTCTCAATTGGTCCCTACCGGAGAGTCTTATCGCAGAAAACAGGGACCATCCGGTCGTAAGTTACAAAAAGAACCGAAGAGTCAAATTATGTTTCGTAGATTGTGTGGCATAATCCTAAGATTTAATTTTTACATAACATCTATGTGCTTAATTTCATCCTAATTTATGTAAAAACCATTCACTTGCAAGCTTCTGAGTTATGAACTGTAATGAAGGGCAATGTACAAAGAAATACAGAAAATAATTTATTTATGCAAGCATCACCATCAAAATAATCGAGGACTTGTAAGATACAACATTGCGAATTTTACACGATTAATTTAAGAATGTTTGATAGTATTATAAATTATGATTAATATAGTTTTAGATACTTATCCGTGCTTTGCAAGTTCTGTTACCTATAAAACTTAATTAATTACGAACAATATTTAAGAAATTTATTTAATATTTAAATAAAATGTTTGTGCATAGCAGAACATGCATGGTGCGTCACAAGTCTAGTTTTAGTGGAATGAGTGGCCGACCTCACCGCATTTGATGGAGCAAGTTTGATTTGCGCATGCCGTGGCTGCATATCCCGCGTTTGTTCACCGGTGTCTTGAGGTATTTTATGTTTGACAACTTGGCTGTATGTCTTCAATGTGTCACCGTTGTTGTGACCACGCTATCTATGTGGCGACACAGTTAGAGGGAGTGGGGTAGATTGATGCAGGATCACAAAATTTATTAACAGAGTACAGAATGAAACCGACATCTGAAGCACACAGAAAGACTGCTAACCACATTCGATACATGACATTCACACCAATCTACCCCCTATTTGCACACACGAATTTGCTTGAAACAAACGACAACGCTAGATGTGATTTTAATTTTCTTGGTATCATCCTCTATATCTTTCTACATTTTTATCCCAGTAACAAATCGTTGAAGAGGATGATAAGGAGTAAATTAAAATTTATGTGATTTTAGATTGAGGGTAAATTGATGCATACAAATTAAAAATCCTGCATTAATCTACCCGATGGTGTTGTAGAGCAAAGGAATACTCCACCTGTTTCGATTGTCTTCTAGCGAGTTTGACGCCGATCGAAGCTTTGGAGAAATCGTTCTTCGCCCTTTTTGGCCAGATCACCTTGTCAGACCTGAACTACATATCTAGCGCTCGGCCCTGGTGGACACAGTACCTCTTCAAATTCGTCTTCGGCGGATACCTTTTGATATCCGTCGTGGTGCTCATAACGCTCCTCATTGCCATGATGTCGGACACTTACCAACGAATCCAGGTAATTTTGCTGTCAACTTGCCTCACTTTGTTCACAGTAAGCATGAATCCGATATTGTCGTTCGAGCTGCTGTTCTTCGCGGTGTTCGGTCAGACGACGACGGAGCAGACGCGGGTGCACAGGAGCGACAGCAACAGCCAGCCGCCCTGGACCAATTACTTGTTTAAAATCGTGTTCGGGATCTACATGCTGGTTTCAGTCGTAGTACTGATAAATCTGCTAATTGCTATGATGTCGGACACTTACCAGAGAATACAGGTTTGGCTGACGATAGATTCTTAAGTATTCAAATAATATTGTGTACACTGTACACGATTACTTGCAATACAGCAATTAAACATTTAAATGCCTCTCCGATAATTCATTATATCCGGATTCAGATAAACGAACATAATGTTTACAAAAGTTACCTATTTCATAGCATTACGCCAGAATAATACCGGAACATACCTTGACCTGCTAAAACTAGAATAAATAATATGCTAGTTTATCTTTTATATTCTTTGCATTGTATGATAAGGTTCATCTCTCAAATACAGATAAGAAATTGTAGACGTAATATCTTTTAGGCTCCATCTTTATCTTACGGGAAAGACGTGCTATGATTAAGGTGCAAAATCGTAATAATTCAGTCGTATGTATCATTACAGCTGCAGTGTTTTAAGATTCATCGTTTTCATTTTAGATTTTATCGCTTTCATATTTTAAGCTCTATGGGAATTTATGAAACTCCTATTTTAAGGACTGATTCGACTGGACTAATCATTATTATTTAAAACATATTATTTTACGTGATGTTAATATTTCAGGCGCAATCAGACATAGAGTGGAAGTACGGGCTGTCAAAGCTGATCCGCAACATGCACCGCACCAACACCGCCCCGTCTCCTCTGAACCTCGTTACCACGTGGCTTATGTGGCTGATTCATCGATGCAAGGTAAGAATTTTTGAAACCTAATAACATAGAGGTGTGATAAAATTTAAGGGTGTGTGTCCCTGTATAGTTTACTGTAAAAATAGCGTTAAAAAAAATTTAATACTTTTTTTTAAATTATTGCCATGGAGTCAAAGGAAATAGGAATATTAATGTAGAGCAAATGTTTTCTTCTGCAGGAGAAGATGAAGAAGAAGAGTAGACCGAGTCTGATCCATATGGTGGGAATGCATCGTGAGGACCAGCTTAGCGCGCGGTCGAAGGCCGGAGCAAAGTGGTTGTCTAAAGTAAAAAGAGCTCAAGTGGTACCTAAAGGTAAGCAATAACTTATAAAACACAAAGAAGGTTATCAATTGTTATCGCATTTTTTGTACTATTACACAAATTAAGAATGTTACTGCTATAATTGCGGGGGTCGGTACATAATAAATATTTTTAAATAATAAACATTTTGATGTAAATTGCAGACTCCACACGGCTGTCCATAGTCCACCTCAGTCCACTGGGCTCGCAACTAAGCTTCAACAACATGACGAGGATAGAGAACGTGGTGGACTGGGAGCTCATAGCGAAGAAGTACCGGGCTCTCATGAGAGACGAGCCAGAGGAATCGTCCAATAAGGAAGACACGGACAGCGGGGAGGACTCATCGGAAATAATCCCCAACAATATAGCTTCCGTCCCGCCTTGAAATGACAGTCATGAGGATTAAAGAATAAGGAAGATAGATTTTCAGAAGATACTCTTCATCTGATATAAGAAATGACTTGACATCTGCTCGTCTTCTCATCATAAGGATAAGGACACGTCCACTTCAAAGTGTTTAAACTAAATGTCGTATAGGCGAATAGACGGAGAGGCAGCAGATGGGCAGAATTTACTGTCGGTAAAATGTAAATAATATTTTTGATATCTAATAAACATAAGTTGTAAATAATACAATACGGCAATGAGTCAATTTATGTCTTCAGTTCACCTAAGTTCATATTACAAGATCCGAGATTTTGGGGCCAGAACCAAGTCCGTCCAATGCAAACTAGTTATCATAATATTTTTACAATGTGCAATCATAATTTCTATAAAACATAACAATTTATCGTTCTGTACATCATAATTTTTATAGTGCATCATAAAAATCATAAATTCTACAAAAAATAAAAACATTCATTCATTTTTTTTATTAACAATTTATCTACACTATCTGAAACGTGATTTTTTTATTATAAGTCGGTGTTAGTGTATAATAATAATAAAATTACAATTAGTTAAGTAATTGTGTAATATTTTTTAGAAAGCAATAATAATGTAAATAAATTGTATTAAGCAGTCAGTATTATTAAATAGGTACTAACGCTAACTTGATTAATATTAAGACAAAATATTTGTAAATAAATAATTATAATATGTTGTTTTATGTACAGGCGTGGTTTTTTATTGGCCCTTAAAGATCTAACCGATTGTAAACATACAAAATCATGATAAAGATCCTAATACAATTTTTCTTTAGTTCAAAAACAGTTCAGCGTTTAGCGTGCGATAAAAGTGAAATTCTCCCTTGTCTGTGTGTCTGATAGTTCGTTTGACTTTGTAATGCGCATAAACTTGGGCAGGATATAAATATATGCATAGATTTTGAACCTAAAGTGTGTATACCGTATACAAGCCCTTATTTTTATTTAGATTTTCCGATATGTAAAAAAAATCATTCTCAGTCAAGCCGTTTCGGAGGAGTACGGTAACAAACACGGTGACACAAGAATTTTATATACTTATTAAAGATATTATCTGAAGATTAGATGTAAAAGCGTTGTAAATCTTGCTTATTAATTATCTAAGTATTATGTACCTAGATATTGTTTAAGAGAATAAAATAAATATTTTTTGTAAGTTGTTGGTGTAAAAAATAAATCTATACTAATATTATAAAGCGGAAGAGTCTGCTTGTTTGTTTAAGCGCGCTAATCTCAGGAACTACTATTTGAAAAATTCTGTTTTAGTTGGATAGTCCATTTATAGGCTTTAGGCTATATAACATTACGCTGCGACCAATAGGAGCGGAGCAGTCATAAATAATGTGTGCGCGGAATGCACGGCGACGGGTAAGATTATACGTGACTCAAAGATACCTACTATTAAACGAGGACGAAGTCGCGGGGAAAAGCTAGTGAAACATAAAGGGAAATCAAATACGAGGAAGTACAAACGATCACGCCTATGTAAACATTTTGGGTGCTATGACGCCAAACAATTGGAGACTTATCTATAAAACAAGGTATAAATAGAAATTAACTAGTGTGCACTTTTAGTCCCGATGTAATTCTGTAATAACTGTGAAAGGTTTTGTTAAATAAATAAAATAACGTTAAAATGAACTTCATTTCAAATTTTTTATTTTTTATAAGTAAGCATGTTTTTACTTGGCATAGTAGGTACCTACTGTATGGATGAGTCTTTAACTATTTATTGATTCGTGGTTATTTTTTTTTAAGAAAAGTATCACTTTAAATAGTCAAAGCCTCTATAGAAGGCTCTAACTTAAATTTTCGTATTTTTACAGCGTTCTTAGAATTAAGGAGGTTTTCGTATGCAGCATATTTACGGCTATACTGCGGGTAAGTACGATATTACACTCAATTACTAATACCCTATAGGTACAATGTTTTACATACTTTGAATAGGCTATACAATCAAGGCACATAGTACTTGTATAAACATAATGTACCTACCTAACTCCAAAGTCCAAAGTAAAGTTTCAGCTTACATAGCGTATAAATTAATGGCGGATCCAGCTTGAGCCCCAGGGGGGGTCACGTAGTCGATCTGTATAGTGACAAAATATATAAATGAAATCATGACGTTTAATTAGTGGTCCACCTACGTCCTGAAACCAGCTCAGGTCATGACCCCATCACCCCCTGCCCCCTGGATCCGCCATTGGTATAAATACATAATATCATTATATACATACTTACTCTATAAAACGGCAAAGCTTATCGCCTTAAATATTTCTTATTCACTCTGTTCTGGCCTCTGTTAAATTACAATATTAAAATGTTTTAAGATTTGAATTTTGAATATGTTTTTTTAGTCATAATATACTTATTCTAGATAGATATGACAGTTTATATAAAAATTAACATTCTAGAAAGATAGACAACTACATCAGCACAGAATTGGAAAATCCACTACCGTTACTAGAATCGCCATGCTTTAATAAGGATCTGAAGACGATGATCTACGCGTTCGGCTTCACGTCAAGTCCCAGGGCTGACACCACAGAGACGGTGATGGGGAGCTACCTGAGGGTCGGAGGGTACAACGTGTTCGTGATAGACTGGCAGGAGGAGGCCGCTTCACCTTCTGTCCTCCTAGACGCAGTATCGTATCCACTGTCAGCCGTTCCCAATGCTATAAAGGTTTGTGTTCTTCAGATAAACGTGAAAGACTCATGCTGCACTAATTAGGCAGATTCGAAAACCTAAAGTGAAAGACTTGATCATGCTGCACTAATTAGACAGACTCGAAAACCTAAAGGGGCCCTGAGACGTTCAAAAAATTCAAACCTTACATGTAGGTATGATCAAACTTTTTGATGTCGGTTTGAACCGTTGTCAAAAGCGTCAAACGGCATTGCGCAGTTTGGTTCGCTACGCCCGCGCCGCCATAATAGCTTCAAAATTCTATTCTAAATTAAGCCAAGTTTGTCAAACGCCTCGGAACACGATCAAACTCTGCGTCAAACACATTAAACAAAGTAAAACTCGTAAATGTTTGACAAACCGTTTAAACTAGCTTGTAAACAATCAAACTGGTTTGAGTCAAACCAAAATCTACGTGTATTCACACCCGTATTCACAAACAATACTATGAGGGCTCATAGTGCTTACGAACGCATAAGGTCTGTTTTCAGTTTAACCCTTCAAAATTGAAAAGCAGATTTCATTCATATCTGTCATATTTTGAGATTGGCATAATTACCTACTTTAGTAGGTTATTGTTATATTCTGACGATTGAAAAATCATCACTTATGCAAGTAATGTTCATGAATACGGGTGTCCAACCATTTGACCGTCTCGGGGACCACTTACGGAAATAATGTAATTAAATAAATAAATAAAATGTATTATTATGGTAACGAAATTGTGTGACATTTGACTATTTAGCCCGATACGGTATTTAAAATACATTATATATCATGGGGCGCCTAGTATTTTAAAAGAGCAATATATAATATTATGTGCTTATAGGAAAACCTAACAAATATACATATTTGAAATTGATGGACAATGTTATGATACAACGTACCATTGATGAAATATTGGTCTCTACGCGCTGCGCTACGACTAGATGGTGCTCTTTAAAGAAATGACAGACTCCAAAATGCAGCAACTTATTATTGTGCGTAAAGTGTAAACTACAATAATAAGTTGCTGTATTTTGGAGTCTTGTCATTTCTTTAAAGAGCTCCATCTAGTCGTAGTTTGCATTTTCATGACGTTTTTGACGTTTAGTATGGCGGGTACGCCAAAATCGGCGGACTAAAACTTGCCACATTTTTCATGTAAGTACACGGATTCCATCTTGTCGTAGCGCAGCGATCGGAGATCAATCATTAATCTATGCAACGTACCTACATTTTCCATTTTCCTCCTTTAATTATTTCAGATTGGCGAGCAATGTGGCCAGGCCCTAGAACTAATGTCTGCTAGCACTCTCAACTTGAGCACCACTCACCTGATGGGCCATTCGCTTGGCGCCCATTTAGTTGGCTATTGCGGCCGCGAGCTACAGAGCTTCAACAAAAACGTATCGAGGTAAGATATCTTATTCAAATTCAAATTCAAATACTTTTATTCAATGTAAGCGTTGTACAATACGTTCATTGAAAGTCGATTCTACCTGTTGCCTACTACCACTTCGGGAACTAACCCGCCGAGAAGTGGCGAAAGAAATTCGCGCGGGGCCATCTTATACCAAAAGATGGAATTTTTTTCTTGTAGAATAAATAAGTAGTCAATAACGATGTTATGTTTAATCTGAAAATCATGTTACATCCAGATTTTTCTCTTCCTCTGTTCTTGGATTTTGTCTTCTATGGTCTGGTGTCCCGACTTACACGCAGACTTGATGCAAGTCACTCTCTTGATGATGTGCCATTCTAAATTAAACCATGTCACCAGCTACACTTTATTTTATGCCTGTTTAGTTTTGCTGGATAATTTTCATTGCCAACAAACTCACTCTTTAGGAAGCGTTCAAGTATTACGTAACGCAATTTTTTAAAGATTTTTGATCCTCCCTCTCCCCCCATGTAACGCATCGTAACGTTTTTCTGTCCCCTCCTCCCCCCTCTCTCTAAACGTTACGTAACACCTAAGTGATAGTTAATAGGCGTTACTTTGCGGAAATCCATAGCATACAATTATATGTTAGAATTTTTTAGC
>DWAK01000086.1:0-14789 GCA_018230145.1 Lepidochrysops patricia
AATATATAATATTATGTTGTTACATTTTTGGCTATATATAAGCCGTGTTATACACGGCATATATGTATATTTTATTTTTGAAATTTTAACTTTAAGAGCTTTTAAGTGGTTCTTAATAATAATTGCAAGCGACTGGTTTCTTAGCGAAATATATTTTCCGTCATCATTAAGTAATTCCCTCGAAGTCCACTCAAGATATTATCTTGAGTGGAATTCGATTTTGGCTTGAAATATTCACGATATTATTATGTTATTCTGCTACCATGGTACATTAACTTCTCAGGAACCTGTCGAACTATTCAACCATTTACAAAGGTTAGCTGTATACCAGCCATCATACTGACCTTCAGAGTCATACACACGAGAAAACGAGAGGAAACGAGACGAGAGACGCGCCCTGCACAATTGCGATATAAAATACATCACTTTGTCGTCGACATATCTTTATTGTATTGCTCTTTATAGCTCTTTGTCTCGTCTTGTTTAGGCGTGAAGTAACCCATCGTGCGTGATGCCACGCACACCATTATATCAATAATTAACGAATGCCTTGAAAACCCTATGAAGTACGTGAAAGGGCTCAGCTAAGTTGATATTTGAGAAACTCCACCCTTAAACTCCTTCAAAAATCACCATTGCCCTCTGATTGCCCATAACTTTCATAGAATAATCGTTTATATATAAATATCGTAAAAAAATTGCTTTCCAGAATTTACTTTTTGTAAATAATATGAGCATAATGCATTTATTAATCATCAAAATAGGTTCAACGGTTTAAGCATAAGAAGGTTACAAAAAGACAGACACACTTTTGTATTTATAATATTACTTAGAAACCAAAACTACAATTAATGCGTTTCTCCGGTTTCAAGGATGCAATTAAATTACAATGAAACCATTGCTATACAAAAACCAAAAATTCACACTCAACGTCTGTTAAATGTCCTTGAAAAATGAGTACAATATGGGTGCACCATTGTAGACATATATGCCAATGTAATAACAATTTTAAGTAGTTCGCATTTAAATCGAACTTGCAATAACATTATGCTTAGATCAGCTTTCTATAACTTAAGACAGGTATAGTTTTAGGGACACTTTCGAGTGTTACTTTTTTACGAGTTTTTTTGTATATCAATGCATCAAACGCATTTCCGCATAAACTGGTAGCTGCTCATTTTGACCTTTGACATTTCTGCAGTGTGCAAAGTGCAAACAGACGGCTCGTTATCTGCAAACAATGTTGACATTTCTGGAGAATATCTGCAAGAAATAGCACAAAATGAGGGTTACTTTTTCCGTTGCTGAGGATTTTATGTTTAAATCCGAGCCCAGAAAATTCAATTTAAATCTTGTCATGATAATATTATTTCGTTTTAAAGTTGCGCTCGCGTTTGCCGATCAACCATCAGTTTCCATTTTTATTAAAGTTGCGTTCACATTTGAAGATCAAATTCAATTCTCATTCCATTTTTATTATTTTACTCAATAGACAAACAGACACACTTATATATTACGGATTACATTATCTCCTAATTTTAAGGCTTTGCGAATGCGGTTATAATATAAAAAAGTTAATCTACTCCAATAGGTATCGCGATGTATAACTCTTCGAACTTCGGACACTCGCTAGTATTGATTCTGTAAGCCAGCCAACACCATCGTGATTAAATGCATTCATAATCCTTTAGAAGCAGCTTCAGAAATGTAAACAGACGGCGAACCAAGACTGACATATTGAAATGAGGCAGCCGAGCTGAAACGAGCGATATGGTCGCTTCTAGCGGGATCTCGCCAACATGGCCGATGAGGAAAAGTTGCCGATCCCCCCAACGTTTCTGGAGAAACTGCTCTTCTACACCACAGCGACGTTCGTGTTGCTCGCCACGTTCTCCCTCTTCGCATTCCTGTTCCTCGTTCCGTTTGTGATCGAACCCGCCTTCACGACCATCTTCATGCAATTCGACCCCGTGGCTGCGTTATGCGTGACCGCGCAGGTGAAGCATCTGGTTGGGGCCAGCAACTGCACCTGGGCATCGTGTAGGGAAGGCTGCACGAAGGACCTATACGAGTGCACTCAAATACGGGTCAACTACAAGCTGGGGTATGAGCCGAATATCAGCGCTACGGAGTACGAGACGTTGATACGAGCAGAAAGGTCCTTGAGGAAGGATTACGACTACGAGAACTACGAGAGTCCTTTGGAGAAAAACTATCCGGATATGGAGGAGCAGGAGCTCCCCGAACCATACCCGACTGGGCTACAGGGCAACGATTCGGAGTGGTACTTCACCGGTGCGAGACTGTTTCCCAACGTCAAAGGATGCGGGTACCCGCCTATACTGAATTGCACCATATTTTACGGAAAATACAAGCCTCTCGGCACCAACTACTCCTGCTACTACAGCCGCATAGATCCTGGTCTGGTGATCACGGAACTGGACATGTGGCAGAACACCCTGAACCTGGTATACGCGATGGCGATTCCGATCCCATCCTTCATAATTTCGGTCATCTATTTGACATTCGCGTACTTTAAGATATATAATACCGAGGACGAGTCGGAGCAGGCTCCTCTGCAGAGTGACGCTGAGGCCATGGCTACGGGAGACGACGGCAAACCTACCACCCCAGGGTCTGACACGTTCAGAGAAGACCTGGCGTGCTTCGGGCACCAGCTTAAGATGCAGATGGCGAACGACAAGCCGAAAGAAGGATTTGAGTCCAACAGCCCCCCAATTTCCAATTCTGCCTCGCTGTCTGGGTAAGTTTTAGTTTTTGACATGTAAAGTACTTAAATATATTGGTATGTAAATAGAAACTTACATATATAAACACTGAACACACATACCTAACATAAAAAAGGAAAACATTAATTCTAGCTTAACTTTACGAACGAAAGTAAAATAAATTGAAACCGTAAAAACTGAAGATGGGATAGATGGTCCCATCTCGAATGTTTGATACCAGCTTTAACGTTTTTGATAAAAATTTAATGAAAAGACAATGCCTACGTCCGCTAGAGACGCTGTCTTGATTGTCTCAAATTTTTCTATAGTTCAAAATATGTGTTACTGTGTATTGATAAACTTTAACACAGACAGTTCTAAATAAATTCGTAGACATTTTTGGTAACATCAGCACTTTTCTTAGTACTAGTATATTTTACAAACAAATCTCAAGTGTTAAGTAGTGTTTATTCATAGACCTTACATACCCGTACATAAAGTCTAAAAGTACGTTACATCAAGACTATTGACCTTGAGCACTGCGATCTGCTTATAATTATACCAGACTAAACACTTGTAGTTGTGAGTTTGCGACCACATGGTCAGGTACATACCTGACATAATATTATGATCTATGAGTAAGCAGTAAGCACTGCTTCTTAAGACGAAGACCTTAGCACTTGAGATCTGTTTATAAATACGGGCCTTTCAAACTTTATTTAAACAATATTGTCATTAAAAACAAAACTCCTAAGTAGGTAGCTTACCTTTTCCATTCTCCCTTCACTCAAAAAAACACCGACTTATTCACAAAGTTTAGAAAATCTCGACACGAAATTGTTTAGGTGAAACCTGAATGGCGCTGTTGGTGAAACTTAAATGGGTGAATCTGGCAGACTATATCATAATATTGTTGATAGGTAAAAGTGCATGAGCAAAGTTTTTAAACAATAACGACGAAGGCTCTTCTAAAATGTTCTACAGAATCATCGGCACGAATATGCGGAGCAAGCATGTATAGCTCATTTTCAGTTCTTTTTACTTTAATTGACGCTATCAACACTATAGTTACATAACTACGCCGCAGTGTGGTGGCGTGTTAGCTTGTTACATGTCTAACTACTAACTGTTCAAAGAATTGCATTAAACTTTCTAACGTACCTAAGCTCTTTAAAAACATCGGTAATTATAAAATTATCTTTATTAAATTAAATAACTCGCATTACATTTTGGGACCACAAAAATGAACCTGTAAATAAATCATTATAATAATGTGTAAACGGTAGAGTTTGTTTACATTTAAATTTTTTCACATGTCATTAGATTTTGCGATTTTCACCTAAAATCTGTAAAAAAACTAACATCGCGATTCATTTAATACTATGTATTCACAGATTCGATAACCTGGTTATTTAAGCAAACATCAAGTTTACATTTCATTTAACATTTTCCAATTCGGCAGGACCAAGTCTTCTTTCGTGAACGCCTAATGAAGCGATCCGAGGTACGTTGACGCTTCGGCTTGATTTAATGGAATTTACATTTAACATTTGGTAAATTATTGCACTTTATAAAAGCACAATTTACATGCTTTTTTACACAATCACGCTTTAAACAAATTTTATACAATTTTACAATTAAAATAGTGTGTAAACTTCACGTTTATTTTTGCCAAAGAGTAATTTACTTTTTGATAAAAGGTAACTTTGTTTACATTGAATTATTACAAGCAAAGTTTACGCTGAATGTGCTATAATTTTTAATTATGCCTGTTACTGTTATAACACCTATAAAATAAAATAAAATATTAGGCTATAATCGTATGTATACCCATTTACTATTCACACTTTTAAATTATACCCATATACTATTTAGGTATGCTTCTTTTTTTTAACTTAGCCAATATTATTTTACCATTCATTATATTAAGTTTATTAAAATGCTATACTATGTTTCAACTTCAATTACATTTGCAAAGTTGAGTATGTCCTAAAATGCTTTTTTTTGCCAAAATTACTGACGTGTATTTCCAGAACACTATATTATGATTAACATTAACACATTACGATATCAATAAAATAAAATTTTGGAAGATACTTACTAATTTTATGACCCTTTTAAATTGACATTGTTTTGATTATTTTAAGTATTTTGTTTGTTCATAATATGCTAATTTCTATATGATAGATGTAAGTTATTATTAACTATTTAGGCCGTCACAGTATTGATTGTGAAAGTGGTCGACCGAAAATAGTTCAAATCTATAATTCAAAGGTCGTTAGAGATCGGGGCGTTTGTCAAAGCAATTAATATTTTTATTAAAAAAAACTTAAAATATTAAAAGCACAGTAGGTAGTAATCCCAATAATATATAATTGTTCTGTTTAATTTCAACTCTTTGTGTAGAGCACAAGCCTAAAAGCTCAATCCAAAATAAAAAATTTGCTTAAGTGAAAATGAAAAAAATTTTTTTTTAATTTGGACGCATTTAACTATATTATAAGTATTATTTTCATCGTATTTTTTTTCTTTTTTCAGATGACAGGGCTCCTGAAGAGGTTTCGGGTACAGAGTTCATCATGAGATGTCGTGAGCCGACGCGACGGGTACTGAAGGATTTTCAAGATTTTCGCTTCATGGTCATGAGATTAGATATGTTGCAAATGGTTCAATGAGATTTTTTATAACGCGTTGTGAGATAAGAAATGAGTTTAGATTTCGTGACAACACATTTATGGTTGAGTGATGAATGAGTTTTTTTACATAGTGCTGTACAGTCAACATTAGATATTGATTCTTAATTTAAACATATACCATAAGAACTTATCGTCTACACTCTACACTGTAGATTTTTGTTGTGTTGAACTTTATACCTACTACAAAAAAATGTATCTTATTATTACAGTAACTATGAATCTACCTACGTATTTCTATAATAAAACGTGTCCGTAATATATCTATGTTGATTGGATATTACTAAGTAAATAATAATTGTAATTTTTTCTACAATTTAATAATGTTTTAAGTTTTTTTACCTTCCTTTTTATAAGAGTTGAAGCAGTTTTATTGTAAATTTATTACATTCTAAAATCGAAACGTCCACCAGCGTAATGTTTACAACAATTTTACAAAAAAAAAATGTAATAAACAAAAAAAATTGTGAACCCTTTTGTATAATGCTCAACGTTAAAATATTTTAGTGTTGAGAATGTTGTCACGAAAATCGATATATTAATTGGTATAAAATATTTCTTATACTTATACACAGTCAGCTGGCTGCTAAAATCAAATGCACGCGTCCTATGCAAGCTATTACCTAAGAGATATATACCTAATAATTTGTTGATAGTAAAAGCAATAGCTATTCGAAAATAGATAAATATAATATAGATCTATAAAAGTTTATTTAACAAAGGAATTCAGTACAATTCATGATGTCACATTAGCTAGAAAATTAGTTATGAAAATGCTTTGTTTTGGACTTATTAGAAATGTGATACATATAGAAAAGCAGTCCATTAATTTAGCGTATTGATTTGTAATAAATTAGCAAGAAACTAATAATCTATCGATATTTTTTCTATACCGAATTGCTTGCAGTATCTTCCTATATTTATTTGAGTAACCAAGCTGAGTAACCGCCCAGTCGCTTTAGGAAGTATATTTTTAAAGTTAAATGCGATACAGTCGTCCCTGCCATACCGTAGCCAGTATCGAATTTTCCGTCCCGTGCCTAAACGTTTAAAAATTCATCGATACTATTTTCCGAACTAAGACGAACTCTACTCGAAATTCAAAGAAACGAAGTTCTTTTTCAAACTGACAATTTAAAATACGTTGGTGAATTACATTAATTTTGTATTAATTGCACCATAATTTTTCAATGTTGGTTTTTTAATTTATTACAACTTTTTGAGTTTTTTTACACAATTAATTTTGATTAAAGTTGAATGCTAAAGCTTCGTGGTTGTATCAAGACGCTTAATTTTTTATAAACGAAAGGCTTGTGAATAATGCGTAATATATGTTTAATATAAAGCGAAAGACATTCAGTTCTAAACCTAACGTAAGTTTTTGCTAAATGCTTTTGGGTGCGTTTTTTTTGGATCCCGCCAATATTTGCTTGAGATAATAATAAGAAAGATAATATAATATTGTAGAAGTTTGTTTTCGGTAATAGTTCTCATTCTTTTTCTAGGGTAAGATAAAATAAGTGCTTAAACTGTTTGTATAAGATTAGATAGACATGCAAGATACTCACGCACACGATAGTGAAAAATAATGTAGTTATAATAAAATTGATGTGTATGTTATGTTGTTCACTGTATTTTCATTTCTATTTTAATAACAGTCAAGACCGCTACTCTGCGAGTAATACCCAATGAGTAAAAAAAGTAAACCTGTCAGCTGTCTAGTCCGCTAAAATTGTCTAATAAAGCCAGCAGTCCCGAAGTATTGAGTCGCCAAAAAATAATAAATCTAAAAATGTTTGCTTCTCTCTCTAAGTTAGAGGTCCTGACTGAGCTTAAAAGCGAGGAGTTTAGTTTTATTGTGAAAAAAATGCACTATAATCGGTAATATTATGTTAATTGTAAGTGAAATTTCAACATGGACGTAAAACACGATAAGCAATCGCTAATATCATAATGTCAAATTATCTTAATTATTTCGGTTGTGTTATTGATGTTATATTAATAATTCAAAATAATTTATTATTATACAAACATTATTTTTATAATCACAATAGCAACAGAACCCAAGCACAAGTTATATAATGGCTTAATCTATCGTAACCATTATATTTTTTGTAAGAAACTATTATATTTTTGTGAAATATGATAAACTTCAAATTACAATTTATGTTTTTAGTAACACATGTCAAAAGTATAGTGTAAAAAGTGAAATGAAGCAACAAAACTGTTATAAAAAAGTTATGAATACAATTTAAAAAATGTACTAAAGTTGTTGCTTTTTTACGTTTATTTAGTTCAGTAGTTCAGTTTCAAACATTTGTATGACAAAAACTAAAATAATAACGGCAATCGAAAATTTAGAAAACACGAACATTTTAATATATACTTTCAGTCAAAAATTAATTGAAATTTAGTCAAAGATATAAAACTTAATTGAAATTATTAAATTATAATTAACGTTCCCATTATTATAGTAATTTGTACTGTACTAAAGACTAATTGTATTTAATTGTTACTTTATAATTATAGTACCGGTTCCATTTTAATATTATTACATTTCATGATACTCATATTATTATAATGAATCTTGAATAAGTATATTAATAACTTATTCTGGAAAGTAAAATAAAAAAATGAATGTAATTCACACTAAAATGTGGAATGTGTTACGTAGCAATCATAATAGGAATACTGCATTGAAAATAACGTTAGTTTATGACTTCAAGTTTCTTTCCGTTTTGTTTATGCTTGTTTTAGTGTGGATTGGCCATAAGCCTGAACAAAAGTCAATTAGGTAAGTACTTATATGAAAAAAATTGTTACTTATCTCGTGATAATTTCTTTGTGCTTAATAAGCATTATTGCCAAAGTGTAAAATTGCTTCATTTCACTTCAAATATTTTTCAAGAGAAATGATATTAATTAAATATTAATATTATTTTAATTGTGTAAATAATGACAGATATTATTTTAAAAATGTTTAATGCAATTTATTGTGATTTAATTTTTAAGTGAAAGAGTAAATAGATAAATTTAATTATTTTTTAACTTTACCCAATGAGGGGAATTAGATTTTTTATGCCTTTTTATTAATTTTCCACTTATAAGTTGTATATTTTTATTGAATAAACTATTCATTTAACATTGTTAAATCAAAATATTGACATTATCTACTCACATACTCACCGGTCGATAATTATCACTTGAATAATATTTTTAATACATCTATAATAATTTATCTCAAACTTAAAGACACTGCCAAAAATACCTATTTACTCTAACACTTAATACTTAAAAGAACCTGTCCAATAAGAAATTAAATGTTTCTTAAAGAATCTTTATAATATTATAAATATATAATTCGATTTACTTTATTGTAATATAAATTTAAGCAATTTTGTCGTGTTTTGAAATCGAATTTATAGTTGTGTGGTAATATTATTGTATTTTTTGAATATCGATCTATTTTTTTTTTATTTTTGGAAAAGTGGCAATCTGAGAGAGAACTAAGACTAAGATATTGAAGTGGAAACCTTAGGAATTACTGTATAGAATCTTATATTTCTGTACGCTATACAATTAATAAATCGTAATTTTAACTTCAAATGGGCAAGTATGTACATTTTGAACAGAGTTAGTTCTATCTTCTACCATTAAAACAAATCTTATGGCGTCTTATGTTATGCTTATGCAAAAAAAATATTTTTCATTTTCTGTTTCGGTATATTTTCCAAATTAACATTGAAGAGCTTTATGTTAATTTTCTAAGAATAGGATCATAATATACATTCGATTTCATAATACGTTATAATATATTATAAGTATTTCAAAATCTACGCCTCTCGTTCGCTGTGCCTACTGTCGTTACACCAAACAAAAAATGTAAATATTATGGTAGCGGGCACAACTTTCAAATTTTAAGTGTTGATTATTTTTAATTGTCAAAATTTAATTGAAAAAATATGAGATCTCTATTAAAATGCCATGAGTTTAAGGTCCCAGCATCAAGCATGAAGTCAATAGAGATGAAATATGAACTATTTCAGTTTGATTCAACTAATAACTCCGCTTAACAACAAATCACATTCGTAGTTAAATCGTACCGCACCCACGGCGATTGACAAAGAGTTTTAAGGCAATTTTTTTTCAATAAAAAACACAATATTTGCTTTCTATTACGTACATGCTCGATGGGTGCACGTTACTCAATGGTTTACCCCATTTCTTGTCATTTATGAATAATAATTATTATGAAAAATCAAGTATTTTTATACACTCTGTACTTTCAATTTTATAATAGCTGAATAATTTATGTCCCTCTCTACTTATTTATATTAATTTTTATATAATTTATTTATTAAGTACTTATTAAAAAATTCTCACATTTGATAATTGAAACAGATTTCCTCACAATTGTTGTGCCCATTGCATTTATTTTTAAAATACTCTTCATAGCATTATTTTGTTTCAGCAGGCAATTTAAATTAAGAGTACAGTGTGTATAACACTTAAAATAAAAATGAACTTTTATTTTTACATTAACGCGCTTTATCTATCATAACATGAAAAATATTGCTCACACTAAAAAAATACACTCACTTTTCTTTACAACATTATAATTATTATTCACTTTCAATTCGTAGTGTGATGGCAATATCGCATGCTGTCGCTCATACTAACCCGACGCGCGTGACCATATTACAACTTACAAGAAGAACGGAAATATTTACGTGTTTTGTCCCCGATTGGATTGGAACAGTAAATGGAACGTGCACCACGGCGGTTCTGCCGCCTGGTGCCGCCAGTCCAAATCTTGTACTCTGTATATACCAACTTGATATTGACATTTACAAATCTTTTGTTAATATAGTGCTATCATCCATAGTTCCTGCACTAGAGAGATGTGAAAGTGATTACAATTTACATCTCCTTGTTTTAACTGTCGTGGGTTGATACCAGGGGTGAATGGAATGTTGAAAAAAAAAGGGTCGAATGTGGAACACATAGTGGAGTGCAATATTTTTAATGTACTTCGATGTTTTCGCCAAAAATTTTAGATGTGGCTTGAGCACGCGCAAAAGCGAAGAATTGAATATAATTTGAAATGTTGCCTTAACGATCGTTTTGTATATAAATGAAAATGTTTAGTAGTAAATACGTTTATCGGCTTCAGTGTCTTGTTTTATTTGAAGACCACGTTTATTGAAGACCATGTATGCGATCAATCAGGATCACGATCCGGCGATTAAATGGTCACGATCCAGATTGTACGAAGTGACATTTGACCGTGTACGGCGACGAGATGAGAGAGAGTCGATGGCCTAGGCCAAGCTAATACGCACGTAGTATGAATTGTTGGTGCCATAAGTCGCGAGCACATGAAGTTTTTTATAGAATCTATAGACCGCTGCCCGTCCCTGCATGCCTTAGTGACGCCCTTGGTATAACAATAACAACGTTATACCAATTCTTCGTAAATCGATAATAGTATATTATGCAACTGGTGCGGTAACTTGTCGATTAGGCACGAGAGAAGTTCGTTTGCTCGATTGGGCAATCTACAATACTGCACGGTGGCAATATTGTATCTACTATTTTTTATTACAAATGCGGGATAAAATAATCTTATTTAAGCGCCCGCCATTACGGTTGAAAATTTGACAGTTCGCTTGCGGTGTTCGAAATTTGAAAAAGTGTGCTGTACCTATGCGGTAAATACTATGTAAGGTAAATTTACAGGTCTCAATTTAAAAAATGCGTAAACGGCTCTTTATCAACCGCAATATCGCGCGTTAAGATTATCCTGCACGAATAAGTACCTACTAATAAAAATATATTTTTAAAAGCGAATAATTCAGACAAGCTTATAATTTACCTACTAATTGTACTTCGTAGTTACAAAATGTGTGCATATTTAATTATAAAAATGCAATAAAGATCATAGAATCGAGGAATATCATGCTTTCATAAAAATACTATTTAAATGGAATATAATATATTATTTAATATGATTTAATACAATTTACCAGTTACAACAGTAATTATTATTATTATTTAAATAGGCTCCTTGGAGACCAAGCTTGCAGGTCCTTGTCCTATAACCACGTTGCAGATATCTATAGCTTTCAGGGGCCTGTGAAAAAAAAAACCTCTAAGGTAACCAAATTACACAAGCACCATCTAGAATACATAATTGCTGCGCACTTCTCAATAAGGAGTTCCAGTTTTTCTCGCTAGAGGAAGGCTTCAATTATTTCATTAGTACCGCTAGATGGTACTGAGTAGGATACCACAGAGAGAACCTTAACTCTGTTAGTTTTATTAATACATACTAGGTAGCGCTAAATCTATACTAATATTATAAAGCGGAAGAGTTTATTTGTTTTAACGCGCTAATCTCCGGTCCGATTTTAAAAATTCTTTCAGTGTTGGATAGTCCATTTATAGAGGAAGGCTTTAAGCTATATAACATTACGCTGTGACCAATAGGAGCGGAGTAGTCATGAAAAATGTGTGCGCGGACGAAGTCGCGGGGAAAAGCTAGTTCATATATAAATTCCAACAGGAACCTTATCACGCTAGCTACCTAGATGGCACTAAAAATCAACATCAACCTACCAAGATAAGAACCTCATCTTGTCAATTCCATTTGAACTTACTAGATAGAGCTAAACCACCGACAACTACCGAAGAAACCTTAGCTTGTTAATTTCATTTTAAACTACTAGATGGCGCCAAATTCCTAACAAACTTCCAACAAAAACCTTTACTCAGTAGTTCAATAAAAGTGTACAAGATGGCGTTAATACATACTTGAATCCCAGTTCGTCGGGTGAAACGCCTAGTTTTACCAGTTTCGCCTCATACGTGGCCAGCAGATCATCATGCGCCTTCCTCAGCCGTGCCACCTCATACTTCAAGTCTTCTACTTGGTTGTCTTTCAACTTTAGGAGCTCCTGTAGAAGCATGCGGAAAAAACACTTTAGGAATCACACTATTACCTATTACTTACATTGATTAAATGAGTTATCTAAGGTTCAATATAAATATAACACTGATGCTAATTGCCGGCTTTACATACCTTACATAGGCCAATGCGCAGGTATTTGAACGTTGGAATACCCACCGCCAATGCGCCAACGCCCGTCATAGACATTGGGCCAGTGGCTGGGCCAGCGCGCTTGCCTATGGCCTATGTGTAGAGCCGGCATAATAACACTTACATGAAGATCTTTAGGTCCTAGGTCTCTGCCCTCCATATTCTTCAGCTTGGCCTCCAACAGGGCTGTCTTTAGAGAAACTCTTTGCTGCACTTCAATCACTGCCTTCGTAAATCTGTTAGGACATTTCTCAACCTTGCTATTTTACTTTCACTTTTAAAATGATTATAAATTGATTAGGTACATTTGCTTAGTTATATCTAGATTATGGATACTCTGGGTGATCCTGCTCCCTTTCATAAGTATAAAAAATGAAAGAGATGGCAATTACGTTACTTTTTACAAAAACCTAGGTACCTATAAAAAGTTTCATAACAATGAGTCAAGGAACATTGGAAGAGTACCTACGGGAACAAACATTGTGACACGAGAATAGCTAACCTAGCTGATTCCGACAGATTGTTCTGCCTAAAATATTTAAAAAATTAGATAGTAGCCGATTTTCAGACCCACTGAATATGCATAAAAAATTTCATTAGAACCGGTCAAGCAGTTTCAGAGGAGTGTGATAATTGGTAACAAACACTGTGACACGAGAATTTCATATATTACTAGGTGATACCGACAGATGTTGTTCTGCCTAAAAAATAGATAGCAGCTGATTCTCAGACCCCCTGAATATGCATAAAAAAAATTATTAGAATCGGTCAAGCCGTTTCGGAGGAGTATGGTAACACTGTGACACGAGAATTTTATATTTTAGACATTTAGATTTAGGTAAGTATGTACCTAAGCATGTATTACATTATTATTAATAAGCTTTTGCCCGTGACATCGTCTTGCTTTTGCTCGTGACTTTTGGAAAACGCAAGATTTCGATATATTTTTTATGACTGCTCCGCTTGTGTTGATCTTAGCGGAATGTTTTACAGACTTACTAGCCTTTTGCCCGCGGCATCGTTCGCGTGGAATTTAAAAATCGCATAAAAAGCCGAATATTTTTGTAAGCCTCCCTTGGGAACATGATGTTTTTCTAGGTCCAAAAGTAGCCTATTTTACTCTTCGTCCTTTCAACTAAGTCTATGCCAAAAAAGTCGATTGGTTGCTTAGTTAGGGCGTGAAGAAAGGACAAACAAACAAACACACTTTAACATTAATTATAATATAATATGCATGGATAGCCTATTTCGATAAGTGGTCTATCCAACATTGAAAGTATCCAAATAGTATCAGAAGTTCCTGAGATTAGCGCGTTCAACCAAACAAACAAACTCTTCAGCTTTATAATGTTAGTAGAGATTAATAACTAACCTAGCCTTCAACTCGTCTCTCTCCTTTAGTATTCTGTCGAAACGCACTTGCAGCACCTCGTATTCCCATCTCAGCATTTCAGATTGTTTCTCCAGTACTGCCAGTTGTTTCGTTTTGCTCTGAGAACATTCAGTAAAAAGTGAAAACTACGTAGCAGCCAGTGGCGAGGCGTCTACATAACTACATTCCTATCGGCTTTCCTTTTTAATCGGTATCTCGATAGGTATACCTTTCCTTATTGCATTGTGCAGTATATAGTTGTGCAATTCTAATGTCTAGCACCTGCGGCTTCCCTTTATAGCAATTTGACCCTTCGCCCCTGGTGGCAGCCGTAGATAAAACTTAAAAGATTGGTCTCGATACGACTAGATCTATATAGAATTTCAAATTATGCCTGTGTCGTTAAGTATGGTGGGTACGTCAAGTTCAGCGTATTAAAAATTGACGCTTTTTTATGCTGACGGCATCTTGTCATAGCACGCGGAGACCAATCGTTCATGTATGATGGCAGTTTTAAGTATTTATAAACAGAACTCAGTGCTCAAAATCATAGTCTTGATGTAATGATTTGTAAATATAACAGTCAATTGATAAAATCTTCGTCTTAAGAAGCAGTGCTTATTGATAAGATCTTATGTAATAGAACTACATATAGTCTGATTTTTTAAATTTGGTAGACTAAAATGACAACTAAAACGCTCTATTTTTTTTTAAATATGTTGCTAGCGCCGAGTAATAGTGTTGAATTCTGGCTAATCATTAACTAGCTCATAGAACTGTAAGTGAGTCATTCTCGATTTAATTTTACTTATTGGCGTAAATTAATCTATACTAATATTACAAAGAGGAAAGATTTGTTTGTTTGTTTGTTTGTAATGAATAGGCTCCGAAACTAC
>DWAK01000087.1:0-14713 GCA_018230145.1 Lepidochrysops patricia
TTCAGTAAATCATTACGATTGACTCCTTCAATTTTATTTTCTTTAATACTTTCAGATTTGGTTCTCACAATTTTTTTGTCCGTTATACTGTCCCCTTTCTCTGTCTTTACCCTCCCTAAATTTCTACTTTCTTTACTTACTCGATCTTCAGTATCGTTATTTGATTGCTTTGGCGATTTTATTGATGGCCTTGTACTTTTTTCACCATCTCTTGATGATCTAGTTGATAGGTTTTCTTCATTTTCGCTTATCTGACCGAAATCATTATTAAATTGTCTTGATGATTCAGGCACTAGTATTGTACCTTCCACGCTTACTGGATCGTCAGTATCATTAATTGATTGTTTTAATGATTCAGCTAAAGACTTCGCATTAACATTTGATTGTTTTGATGACTTGATGAATGGTTTTGCTACTTTCTCACTTATTTGGCCGTTAGAATTATAATTTGACTGTCTTGATGATTTAGGTACTGGCTTTACGCCTTCCACACTAACCGGATCCTTAGTATCATTTGTTTCGCTCTGAAAATCATTTGATGTTTTCTTAATATCTGTATTATAACTTGAACCCTCTGGGACACGTTTACTAGTTACTGTATTTTTTTTGCCTATACAGTTACATCTTCTTTTAACATTTACCAGAGAGTTTTGATAAAATGTTGCAGTTGTATTTTTGTTTTCAGACGCGAACGTACGCTTTGAATTGCTTTCAGTAATAAATGAATTGCGAATTGGTTTGCAACAACAATAGCTATTTGGATCTAAAGGACAAAGCATAGGAGGTGGATTGTTAAGAACTGATGAACCTGTCAAAGTCTGCTTAACGGTGTCCTCAGATTCTGATATTGCGATCGGTAGAATGTTTTCATCTCCAGAACAAAAACATGTTACTGGAGAATCTACTGTACTTTTCACATCAGAGTTCTTTGTATTTAATGATATTGGATGTGAACTTCTAGGTGTGACTTGGCGTGACTTTGTTTGTGTCACTTTTGTTTTTGACTGCTCCATTTCAGAACCCTTAGATTTTTGCGAAATACATTCTGGTGATTGGGTGTGACATGTTGGTAAACTCGCTTTAGTACACATTGGATTTTTTACACTTGTACATTCATCTAGACACGGTGGTCCCGGTATTAGACATATAGGATCTGGAATAACTGTAGTAGTTTTTTTAGTATTTTTTTCATTATTTTTGCAGTTGCTACAATCAGATATTCCTTTGAATTTAAGTATCCCATCTAAAGGTCTTTCGTCACTGTCGACACATGGGCCCATATGGTTTTTGTAATATGATGCAGTTCTATGCGTAGATTTTTTGGTGTCAGTTTCTTCTGTACTATCTCCCCATTTTGATTTATTACTACATGCATATATTTTTCTCCTTTTACACACTTCTATAGAATCCTTAGGACATGTTCTTATATTACAGGGAGGGAGTGTTCTGCAAGTTATTTTTCTTAGTTTGCTGAAAAAATGTTCTGTGTGGATTTGTTTACATTCTTTTATTTTACTTGATTCATTTAATGGTACTGCTGATGATTTGGGTGTTACTTTCATGAGATTATGGCTGTTTGAAGAGTTTACTGAACTATTTAATGATATTAATTGCCACTGGGATTTACTAGTTTGTGGTGTAAATAGGTCTAAACCAAGTGGCATTATGTTTCTATAATAATCATGTAGGTACGCTTCAACTAGATCACATTTTCTTTGCGATTGGAGATGTGATGATTTAGTAGGATTGTCTTGAGGTATTCTGAAATCGTAATGTTTGTTAATTTCTGCACAATTTTTAGTTAAAAAGTATGCTTTCATTGTGGATCACTTTATTGAATAAAGTATTTAAGAGGAAAAATTTGTATCTTTAATCTTCTTGAATGGAGTAACAAAACATATGAGCATAATATTCTGATTAAATTGTAAAATAATATTGTGAAAATAGCAATGTATTTTATGTAATTTAAATAAATGAGTAGTCTTGTAAAGTGTCAGCTCCTTACATATAAATAAAATTGACATAATATGGTACGTACATAGATTTTTTAAAACAAATCATATCTCTTTGTGCTGAAACACCAATTTCTTTTACTTTTGGTACACAGTTACTTGCTTGTATGACGACTTCTTTACAGGTTTGAACTGTCGTCCGCTTTTTCTCTTTTTTTTTACTATGTAAATGATCTCCCGTGTAAAATTGTTCGTCTTTTAAAACACTTTTTGACTTGAGAGACTCATATTCTACTATGTTATATACTTCTTCATCGGTATAATGGGTCTGATCCTCGCTTTCATCAGAAAAATATTCTCCGGGTATTTGAATCGTTATGAAGTCTAAACTTTTGATGGAATCCCCAGAAAAGTTTCTGGCAGGTAGAAAAATTTTAATATGCTTTTTAGCTTGTCCTTTGAATTTTTTACAATTAACAGCAAAAGAACTGTTATTAATTTGTGAGGAGACTCTCTTATTTACTGGGATTCGGCAAATAGTATTTGGCATCATACAAGCTTTTATATTTTGTTTAAAGTTCAAATTGTGTTTCTTTCGCTTGTCATATTCCAAGCACGCGTTGGGTTCTATATCGCTTTTAGATTTTAAAATTATAGCGGCTTCTTTAAACGTATGATTTTTAAGTTCTGAAACTGTATTACAACTTGTCCCATAAAGTTTATTGTCCCATCTTATTTGCACACTTTTTTGAGAGTGTGAGTCTCTTGAATTTGATATAAAGTTTCTTAGCCAAGATTCTTGTACAATATTATTGTTATTTGAAGCTTTCTCCAAACAACTTGATGTATTAGATATACTTTTATTTAGGCCGATTTTAATAACAATGCCATCGCTTAGCTCACATCGACCGGCAGTAATTTTTTCTCCTTTGAACGAATTTACCTTTTTCTCTTTTTTCTTTTTCCTGAAGAATGAAAATATTTTTTTGCTCTTTTTCGGTTCTTTTGTTGGTGTATCTTTGGAATAATTAATTTCTATACTACTCGTTTTATTGCCCCCCTTGGTATAATTTTCGTTTGTTTTTGTTTTGTTTTTTTTGTCCTCAAAGTTAAAATTTTCCTCCCATAATCTAAACATTGCTTTAACACCTTCAACGTTGGACTCTTTTTTTATACACTCCCCTTTTTTATTTAAATCCTCTAGTACTTCGGTTTTACAAGGGTTTTCAAAGGATACTTTTTGGCTTAGAACTTTTGTACTCGAAAAGGACCGAGCTATCAAAGACGGCGGGGAGAAAGTTATAGAAACGTCTTTATAAATTGTTTTTCTTAAATTTACTCCGACTCTCAAATCTTTGGGATTTTCTCTTACCCAACTTAGACCTTGTTTTAAAATTTCATTAGCTTTTTCCAAAATTGTTGGCCTTCTGAGATTAGATGTAGCTTGCTCGCTTATAGAATTTTTACAATTATCTTTCAGGGATAAGCTATTACAGCCTTGTAAATTATCTTCGTTGTGTCGTTCGGAATGTAATAAAGTTTTAGAATCATCCGAGGTTGATTCTAGATTGTATATACGTTCTATTGAGGAATTCGATGAAAAACTATTCTGCGCTTTTGTTCTAATAGAAAAATTGTCAATATTCTTTGCTTCTTTATTGTAATTTAAAATTTTATTTCTAACATTAGCATTAATGTCCTTCTGATCTCTTTTAGAAATATTACCTTGTTTTACACTTTTTAGGTGGCTGGTTTGTACTTCACTTTTATTTAACTCGTAATCTTCCTGCAATGTACCTATTTCGTAGATGTTTTCTAAATTTTCGCCTATATTTTGAACGGGCACACAACCTCCAACACACTTTGATGATATTCTTTTTGTAATATTGAGTACTCCTTTGTTATCTGTGAACATAACATAATAAATATATTATTATACCTATAGTTTTCGTAATAGCAATGACCAGTAATTCTATTAAAAATAACCTACTTTTTTGAAAGATTCATTCAAGTCTTAGATGCTTGTTAAATAACGAATGTCATGATTGTTAAAGACTACTTTTATCATACCTGGTAAATATACAACAATTTTCTTTCTGCGTGCCAATTTTACTCTTACAATGCCCAAATCGATAGCGCTTTGTTCGGAATTATCGTGAACTATTTGCGTTTTCTTATGTCTTCTACAAGTACAAATAGTATTTCTATACTGATATTGGTTTACTTGGCATGAAAAGTCTCCAGTCTCTGTTCTATTCCAACAATTACTTTCTGTTCGATAAAACAAAGAGTTTTTCATTTCGTACAAAAGTTTGTTCCACCAATAATTGATGTCATTATTAAAATATTTCCCGGGTGTTCATTAAAATATTAGTAATTATTATTATTTATTCTCAAGATGTCGATTTATCTGCAAATTATAACTTGATGATTCAACTACATAGGTGTATTGTTCGGGAAATAATGTTTTAAATACATTTTATTCTACTTATTTAGTTTTTTTAAGATGATAGTCAACGTCTGCTAATGACAATAATAAGTAACTTACTTGACGATAATTTTTGTAATATTTTCAATTTTTTCAAAAATCACTAGAATTTTTATAATTTTCACTTAACACTAAATGTCATTAAAATACTGTCACGTAAGGTCTTTGGCAATAGAAAAAAATTCTAGAAGGCACCAAAGAGTTTTCTTGGTGTAGGTTCATCAAAGTAGTTTATATGCAAGCACGCAATGTTGGCAGTGGGTTTTCTTCTGAAGCAGAATTTATTATCCATATTATCCATAAGTCATAACATAAACGAGAAGACATTGTTTGATATTTATATTTCAAAGAAGAAGAGCTACTCCAGCGTTATAGAAATGACCTTTGGCTATTATTTTCTTCGCCGACTCGTAACAGTCGCCTCTTACGTAAGATACTTCAGACCAGATTTTTTTTTTCTACATTAGGTTCCTGGGTCCACTAAAGCCACTGCAGATACAATTTCACAACATAGTAATTTAAAATAAATACACAACAATGATCGATTATTATATAATATTATTAATACACAACAATAATAAGAATTCTATTTAATAAATTAATCCAAAGTAAAGTCAATAATTTCAGACAAGCTTATAACACTTTCTAGAATTTTTGTAACTGCTGCTCGTACAGTATGTCATATAAAAGGGTCATGCAGTATTTGGGTACGATAACATACGCTTAACAATCGTCAATGAAAAGAACATAACAGTTATGTATTTCGGTCATATAAAATACTAAATCTCGTATCTTGCTGATCTCTTTCAAAACCTTCGCAGACGTACCTCGCTCTTGTTTCTTGGCTAAAAAACAAAAAATAAGTTTGTAATTGCTTGAATGGTAAAATAAAAACCTTTTCAATATTTTGACCCATATCTGCATCGATTCAAAATGTTTTATGACAAATTTGAAATAACAAATTCTGCCTTATGTGATTACACGGTATGCATGGATTTCAAATGTTTAATCGTTAATTTTTAATTAATGAGAATCTTTATTCATACTCACTCTCCTAAACCAAGACGTGAAACTCTTTCATTTGATCTACTTATAACTTTGTGGCTCAGTTCCTTTGATAGTACCCTATTTAATGTTTTAGAGGAGCTAAGAAATTTGCTCATGCATTCGTTTAGTGTTCTCATCTTTTCAAACACATCTCTATTTTCATTACCAGCTGATGATACATCAAAAACATCTTCTATTTCCTTTGTAGCGCTCCTGCAGTCATCCAAATGAGGTATATCTGTCCATTTTAAATCTGTATTCGACGCAGCATTTTTAAAACTTTTAACATTATGTATTCTAGTTTCAGTAACAATTTCATCTAATGGCTTATAATACGATTTGCTTTCTCCATAATGTTTAAAGATGTCGTCGGTGAGTCCATCTTTAGTTTTATCCATAACTAATTTTAGGAGGTTGTCCATCCCTATCTTGTGATCGTTTAAGAGATGGCGGTCTAAGACGGTTATTCTGCAAACAAATCAATAATCATGGTAACTTCCATGTAAAGAGGTTATATTTGATTATATTTCGTATTATAGGCCGTGTTTTTCGGCATATTTGCTAGCGCATGGGTAGGTTTTGATCATGCGCAATGATCAAAATTAGATGAGAATGACATCTAGACGCATGCGTGAAACTAATTTTTATCATGGCGTATGCTAAAAACTCGACGCATGTGCCAACAAATAGGTACGCTGGCGAAAACGGTCATTATCTAGTAAGAATTCTATGCACTCTGGGATAGGTAAGACAAAATCAACAAACCTATCAGCTTCTAGTGAACATAAGTGACAACCAAAGGATTCACTAGATTTATCCTTCCTTGATATTTCTGTCATTTCATTCAAAACAGCGTCATGTTTTACCTCTAATATTTTTAAAAGGGGTTTGTTTTGAACATCTTCGCTCTGCAAGTAAAAATGTCTATTATAAGTTTATATAAATTAAAAACGTTAGTAATAATTATAATAAATATCGAGTAGATAGGTACTACACATCATTCCTATAATATGAGTAAATGAATAAGAACGGAAATAGATACTTCGATTATGATAATTACTGTATAAGCAGGTGTAAACTATGATGGTTTTTCCAGACATCGCATGGAATTCAAGAAAAGGTACTATCCACCACACGGTTTTTACACAAGATCTGTTTTTGTTGTTCCCGCGCCCCCCACGAGAAGCGCCGAAGAAGGGCATAGAGAGGTTTTAGTCGGTAAACCTCGGCTCGACCAACTGTGCCGAGGGAGTCCGACATGCCCCGCCCTCTCCCCCGAGACGGCGGGGGATGCGTAACGCATTTCCCCTCTTAAAAAAAATAAAAGGAAGAGAAAGAGAAAAGAAGTCAAGTGATCCTGTGTCCTCTTGATGCTTACATGTCTACTTTTCGGTTTAATTACACTAAAAACTAACACTAACAGTTTGCTCTTCTGCCCTCTCTTCTGGATGGGGAAAGAGGAGTTTGCTCCTACACAGACGTACACGGATCTTGTCCAGCAGCCGAGTAGCTGACGATGAACGGGATAAAGCTGAGACAGAAAGAAGAATTATTTTGTACACACAATTATAGCAAGATCGAACTTGGAATAGCGAAAAAGTCACATGATGCTCTATGGCTGTATACATGTGTTAAGTATGTGGCTACACACGAAAGTCGATACAAGACCGCAATCATTTTCATAAAATCATAAGATGACAGAAAGTGATCTGCCCTGCATTGCTAGTTGAACCATAAGCATACTGTGAATTAAGTAGGTAGATACTAGATATTATATAAATAATATATTATTTCACTTACATCGTAGACTCTTTCGGGGCTTAATTGGAAATATCTGTTCCTTTTGCGATTCCCTTGGTATCGTGCTGAAATTCTGAAAAGCGCATAAATTGGGCTTAACATTTTTAGGAATTACAAGTTCGTACTTACACATAAAGGAAATCAGTGAACAAAATGTCTGTTAAGTAAGTACTTATACCACGGGTATTGGGTATGTAACCAGCTGCTATATCTAGATATGGGTCTAGTGCCTATACTAGGAAACTTCTTACGTTTGGTGGTTTTGATGGGTGGGTGGGTGGTCTAGTGCAACCACTATTGTCATGATAGAGCTGCTTGTGCATCTCCAGGGCACTTTCGAAGTTGGCTTTGAACTTACATTTTGAACAACTGAAAGCAAGTACATATTTAAATTGGGATAATTTATAACATTTAAAAGATGTACCCTAGTTAATCAGACTTTAAATTAAATTGCTTACTTAAACGACATGACATGCTCAAAGAAATTTATCAAATGAATTTCGTTTGACATACTTTGTCTCGATACAGATTAAAGTACTTGAACATTTTTTAAATTATTGTTTTATAGAAGACAGAAGACAAGATTACATGGTTTTTTGTGGGCTTAGAATCATTGAAGGAATAATAATAATAATATTATCTATCTAATTACATCATAATTTTCATATGAAATAAGTAAAAAGCTCTACTTTTGGTATATATTTATATGTATTTGGTATGTATAATATTTAGTAGGTACTCCACTTACATAGGTACACCGCAACCATTCTTTTTTACAAAGAAACTGTTAAGTTTTAAACAATTTTCAGTCATCGTACTATAATGTAATTTTTTCATAATGTTTTAACTTTTATCATTCTTAGAATAATTATTAATTATCAATTTGTTAGTATGTATTAATAATTATTCTTATTATTAACTAGGTAGATACTAGATACCGGTGCATCGTTCAGTATGTTGATGATTAAAGAAGAGTTTTAGGTTTTGGTAAGAATCATAAGGAGGCTTTTAATTGGATATCAATATGTCCTTTGTAAACAATGTTTCTGTTTACACACCATTCATAACTTTATCATTAGAACGTGTGACAACTTTGTGTTAAAAAAAATTACATTCAATTATGATTTTTTATTCTTTATACCGATAAATACGCCATTGTACGAGACTTATCATGATGAGGTTGAGTTACCAAGCTAGCTGTGCCGGTGTGTAGCGGGGGCCAAGAGATATTACACCTTATGGGGACACCATAGAGCCTGTGTCTACCAACTAGGTGGCTTTAGCGTTGTAAACACACAAAGCCTCTTTTAAAACCAGTCAACGTTTCTCACCTCTGCAGTGGCGAGTCATGCAACAGCCTGCCAGTACAAACCCATCCGGCAACACGCGTGCACGCCTTTACCCACACCGTTCTAATTACAAAGAAAATTAATAAACAGTTTAAACGTTTATGTCAATATAAGACGTATTACGAGTGAGTTTCATAATAGAAATTATAGAAACCGGTTAACCGGAGGCAGGTAACAGTTATGTAAAAAAGTAATGGTGGATTTTCTTTCGCAGGTTGCATTGTTTGTGTAAAAACGGAGTTTTGTTTTAAAAAAGTGTTTTGTAGTCGTCAATTTAGTGAAATCGGCCGTGGTTTGAGTTTATCAGGTAAGTTTTTATTATAAGTATAGCGCCCGCTTTCTCTACAATCTACGCCGAACTGTACCTCGGTAGTCGGTATTTTGTTGAGTGAAATGGAACGTTTTTGTTTCCTTTCTACAGAGCTACATTCTAAATTTGATTCCATTTAAATGATAGAATGCTGTTTTAACTACGAACAGCTTCGTTTTAGGCCATTCATCGATATATTTAGTATTTACAAACATTCTAACTCCTAAATGTATGTTATGTTACATCAGTACTAAATAGAAAAAAAGGTTTCCGTCCTCTAACTGCAAAATTTAATGTTTAAATGTATCTATGTAGCTACTAGCTACTTACCCATATTTAAATAATACAGAAATATAATATTTTGCTCTTGTTCTCATTACACGTAGGTATGAAATTAAATAATTAGTGGCCAGGTTGGTTTATAATTATCTACGAGTCGCTATATTATTCTAATAATTATGATCGTAAATATTAAAATTACAATTGTCATTTCTAAGTTACAATTCTCTCTCGCGCACTGACAAAGTGACGACATAGGTAGGTAGCTATTGTAGGTAGTTAGAGCTAGGTAGATGCTGTGTTTAACCGACTCTACCTAATGTGGCCTCTACAAAAACTTCAATTCTGGTGGTAATCAACAAAGTTTTCGTTTTACATTCTATATACCTATGACGTCGCTGAAAAGCTATTTTTAATTAAGCTTTAAAACACTTACCTAGTTACCTCTGACTTCGCTAAAAAGCTATTTTTAATATATTAGCTTTAAACAAGAAAATTAAGTACTTACGTAACTAGGTAGCAGTCGAACATACTCTCCCTTTGAAAGTCGGTAAAAATTCTAAGCTTTACTTCTGCACGTAATATTTTTTAGCATACACTTAAACATGTATGTTTAATTTTAAGAAAACGGTGAAGGGTTAATTTGTAGAGAAATTTATCGAATATAATAGAAATCATTTATTCTAAGAAATTGGTTGTGTACAGTAGTAACATTGTATTTTTTTATGTATCTTCATTCATCATCTTCCGCTGAATGTAAGCCATGTAAGGTAGTTCTGTATTTACAATTTACATACACACTATGGTCTATGACCACACTATGATATCATACGTAACCATAGAAAACCCAACAAAACCCGCTTTTTTGTTATGCAACCAGTTCAAATGTTGATTGATGTTTTCGGCAAGTTTTTCGCATCATAACAAATCATGTGTAGTTCTATTAGTTAATAACAGATGGCGTTGCTAATGCCTTAGTGGTGTTCTCCTTGTTAGAAAATGCTCGCAAGTACGGTCTACATTTGAAAAGATTTTGTGTAGAATATATATTTATATAAACGATTTAAATTATATACCTACCTACGACGTGTCTAATAACATTCTAAAATTCTACAATAAATAAATCAAAGACATTCTCTCTTTTTCTTCTACATATTTTATGTAAGAGTTTGTGACGTTTTTCTTGGACTGTACTAAGAATAATAATATACGTATTGCAGTTCCCATAGGTAACCCTAGACTTTCTAAGATCTAGTGTTTAATGCGACAATAGGAACATAATACTTTTAACCTTGAAGTTCACAAAGGTCCTTTATGCGATGAGCAGGGACAAGATAAAGTCCTTGGTCTTAACCGGCCTTGGTACTTCCTACTATACTAGGTTTCTGGTTTCTCTTAAGTCTTTTTGTTTGTGGTCCCTCTCGTTCATCATATTATTTATGAAAGAAATGGAATTATAATAAAAATGCATTAATTTGTCTACCGTGGTAGGTATTTAAGAATTGAACCTAGGCAGCAACCTAGACAAGCTAGTCATAACTGGCTAGTGTTCAGGTTAACCAGCCTATTAAGAGAGCGTAATCTTCGTTCCTTTAAGAAAGTGACAAAGAATGTACGAAAATACCTAATATAATTGCAGCTCTATGTAGTAATAGGCTGGTCAACCGGTAGATGTAATCTGTGGAGCTATATCTATATTATACTTACTTAATACCTATATAGCAATCTCTAGTATCTACCGAACTACAACGCTGAGGAATATTTAGGTCTGTCTTCGGTTATTTATTACTAGATTAGACTGATTAGGATATAGCCCTAAACCAGTTATAAATAGTACACCTAGCTAAGTAGTAGCTAGTATTAAGTAATCCTAGTCGTAAAACGTTTTATTTTTATAGCATCTTACAAGGCTTCCATACGCTTATGCTAAACTGTACTCGTTTGGTGTAGACATGGTTTATTCAAATGTAATGGCTTATAGCATAGCTTATATTTTTGCTAGTCAATTTTATATTATAACTGTAGTTGTTAAACTGTGCGACCAATTGCAAAATAATATACGTAGCAGAGAAAGCACATTATATTTTTTTGCTTCTCACTTCATGAGATTCCATCAGACTTCGAAGCATAAAAGCCTACCTACATACCTATTCGTTGTATCGGCAAATTTATCGCTCTACAAGTTTCAAAACTTACGCCTCGAGATATTAAAACAAAAAAATGACGACCTGCTGAGTGATTCATTGTACTTTGCCTCGTCGAGCGGCATGATACAACTACAAACTACAAAAATGTGTCAATAGTTTCTTAACACATCAATGGTGCACAAACTACCTAAATCTATTTAACTCAAAAGAACTCTAGTGTTTTCCTTAAACAAACAAAAAACATAATTAAAACAACAATTGCAATATACTTACTATATCAAAAAACATTGCAATATACTTACTATATCTATATTGGAGTGCATTGTCTTTAAGACAGGTGATTCATAGTTTATTCATCCGAGAGAAATGTGGAGATTGCGTGTACAGTCGACAGCGCGCAGGTGACTTGGTCATTTGACGTGTCCACTGGAAACTGATTGGGTTTTTAATAACTTCAATACTAAGAAGCGAATCAAGAGTTGAATGTATCTTTTCTGCACCCAGAAATCAGAGACCTAGCAAAAACTCTAGGAATAACATAATAGAGTTTATAAAACATTCGAGATGACGAATCAATAATATCCTCTTTAAACTACAATTTATACTAGTCCCTTGAAACTTCTTGGCAAAAATCTCATAACTCTTTCGAGACCTATCTCTTCTATATTCTAATTCAACCACCAACTCTACTAATTCCACCTTTTGGTAGAGTTGGTGGAACTTTTATTATATCTACATATATACAGCAACAGCAGTCTACAAGTCTCGTATAAGCAGTGAACAGTAGTTAGTATAATGGCATTTGCACGAACAATGATATCAGACACTTTCGTGTTTGGCCTTGTATGAAAAATGTCTGATTTTGTCGCTGTTAACTTCACTAAAGGTCGCCCGTCAAGGCTGGTATAGCAGCGCTAATACACTATTCATTTAAACTGTACAGACCAGCTCTCTTTTTAATTCGAAATAGTATTGTTATAAGTACGCTCGGTTTTAATTTGGTGATCTAATTTTCTACAGATCTCACTTCTTTTCCTTGAAGATTACATATATACCTATGTCTTCGGTTTACTGTCCAAGCGAAGCAAAAGATGAAAAAAATGATATAGGTATAGGTAAAATGAGATAACTTATAGTGAATAAGTACCTACCTGGTTGTTTTGCAAATATTGAGAGGTTTGTTCTGTAGAGAAGGTTAGACCAAGCTACTTTTAATTTGATCTTTAATTTTTTATGTCTCCAATTTAACGTCAGAATACAGAACCGTTACTCTCTGTTACTTCGGTGTAATTCAGTCATTGTTTTATTACGATTCAATGCTTGTACACAATTGTAAGGGAAATGCACTCGCATTGTACCTACTGTATTAGTCATAATACGTCTTTAAACTCGACAATAACTTTTGAAATTCGCGTAACTGTTTATAAATCCTGAATAACTCATTTAATGTTTAGTCAATTGTTTATTACAGTTATTCTCATAGAAATTGGTTGAATTTACATAAATCCCTGAAACGGTATGCCGTATGATCGTCTTGTTTTGATTTGCAAACGAGGTACATTTTTCTTACATATTAGTTGTCTCCGTTGTTTTTATAACCTATCTCTGTTGGTGAGGTGCCGCCCATAAATTAGCATCATTTAAAATGTTTATACCTATCATGCATTTTGGGTTTTATCCAGTTTTTTTTCAAGCAGCTACGACGTACAGAATTCCTAAAAAATGTACTTATTAGTACTATACATTACTTCACAAATTATTTGATACTTACAATTTTTTTTTTCTATATTAAAAGCATAGCAGTTTAAAGACGTAAGGCTTTCTATCTATCTATCATTATGTAGTACCTAACTTAAAAATTAACATAAAATAAACCAAACCCAGCTAGACCTCTTATTTACATATGTATGTAAACAATCAACAAAATAACATGTTCTGTGGAACCGAGGACGCAGGCGGTTTGCCATGAACGGATACATTGATGACTTCAAAGAGGTAATCGATTCTTTACATATTTTAATGTTATCAGCACTAACTTATAAGTAGACCGTACGAATATAACATCATTGGAAACGTTTTAAGTTGAAAAATTGCCAATAATAACGTCTTATTATTTTTCTCTGCTACGGTACGGTACTAATGGCGTCCCTTTGGGTGTAAAAAACAAAACTTTAAGGACAATTTCTAGTTAAAATATTTGCTTTCTTGGTCCACCAATGTTAAATAGAATCGAATAGAAAACATTTATTTCAGACAAAAATATGCCCCTAATGTGCAGTGTGTTACTTACAAAACCAAGATTATCTTTAGTTTACAGTAGGTATATTAATTAGCCATTCATGCATTACAATTTAAAATTACATTATAACATTAAATTACATTACATTAAAATCATAAACTATAAAATAAAAATCATTCTAATTATTATTATTGAATTAATCCTTTGACTATCCTTAGACTAAAGTCAAATGATAAAAGTTTATTCAAAATAGGTACTTACGATCAATACGGAGGCTTATCAAAAGGTTAAGGAAAACTAGACTGAATATCGTATACCTGGTCCATCAGCAGCTTTGTCGATAGTACCTAAGTAGGTACCTCTTGTACTTACTTGTAGTGACAACCGAAAAAAACATTATATTATACGGTCGAATTGAGAACCTCCTCCTTTTTTGAAAGTCGTTTAAAAACAGTTAAGGTCCGCTTAATAATCGATATCCTTTTGTAAGTTGATTAGAAAATAAAGGAAAGTATGAAAGTGCGCGAGTAATTATAGGAGGGTCATTAGAATGCCGGCCACGGGCCACGGCTGCAGTGTGATGAAAGTGTAACAACCGATAGTGTGGGGTTACGCTAGGGCTGCCAACTTTTTTTTAATTAAAATGTATCCAGGTATGTGAAGAGTATAAAACAGTACCTACCTACCTACTTTAGAAAAATGAACAGTACTTATTTCATTTATTTATTGGTTAGATACATAATTTTTTAAACTTCTCGCACACAATTTACAATCTTTTTACCGACAGTAACGTAAGCGAAGGTTTAAATATAATACGTATTAATGTGTTTGCATGCTGAGAACAGTATTTTATGTACTTTATTTTAGTTGAGGAAAAAGAATAATTAAGAAAAAAGCAGTATCTAGGTATAGTTGGTAACCTTAGGTTACGCTGGCCGCCGCCCGCCGTCGTGCGAACTGTGGAGAACAAACGAAGTGTAACTCAGGAGTTAAGGACGTCACAGACAGAGCAAGTAACAGTGGCGAGGCGTCTGTTTAGACTCTATAACTATCGGCTTCCCTTTTGAATCGGTGTTTCAAAATTTCCTTATTGCACAGTGCT
>DWAK01000088.1:0-14703 GCA_018230145.1 Lepidochrysops patricia
TTTAATTTAAATTAAATTAAAATTATATTAATATTCTCCTGAATTTCCAGCGAAGGCGCCTACAACGGGGGCGGCGGGTCAGGGGGCTCCGGTGGCGGTGGCGGTTTCCGTGGCTCCGGGGGCGGAGGCTCAGGTGGAAACTTCGGCGGAGGCGGCGGTTTCGGCGGCAGCGGTGGCGCGGGCGGCGGCGGTTTCGGATCCGGCGGCGGCAACAGCGGCGGCTTCGGATCCGGTGGTGGTGGCAACGGCGGATTCGGATCCGGATCCGGAGGCGGAGGCACCAACGGATATCACTATTGATCTCAATTTTCAAATGGATTAGGAACTGCGTATATAATTCAATTAGGTTTGGACCGTTTCACGGATTATATACTATAAGACAATTAAGACTTTTATCCTGTTTTTCGGTAAAAGGGGAAGATGGATGCATAGATAATAAACTACGTTAACTTTTTAACCATATTAACCATTTGCTACTATGTAAAATATTTTTGTATTGTATTAACCTACCTATAACTTTATTTTTTTGAATGATTTCGAATTTAGTTACTTTAACAAACTTTCTTATGTTTGGAAAGCTAGAGCCTTTTCTTTACTTTCCTTTACAACAAAATTAGACCTAGTTAATTTCGTTCAATAATTTATCATTTCGTGTATTGTATGGTGGTATAGTGTAACGGCTTTTTAGCATATTAAGCTTTATAATACTATGCTTAAGGTTTAATTTATGTTAACGAACTCGTCAGTTTCTGGACTGTGATACCACGATATGGCAAACCTAGGCTTAAGGCTTCATGTAATATACCTATGTAAATATGCATGTGGAAATAAATAATATGAATGATTATTGAATAAAGTTCTTTTTCATTTTTTCTTACCTGTGTTTTTACTACAGTGTTTAGATGAGGTACTTTTGAAATAGTAAAGCAAGGGGCTATTTCTGCTATTTAAATAAAAAAATGACAAATATCAAGTATTTAACTTGTACTTTAATTGCAATAGGTTGTTAAATGCGATCGTAGCCGGTAATAAAAAATATTATGCAAGCACGATTGGCCGTCTGAATTTTTAATCGTTTAGTATGTTCTTAACATATTATAGATAGACGACTACGAGCAATGACATTAATTATATTTGAAAGAATTTGCGTAGGTAAGATTTATTTACCTATATGATACTCGACCGAATTAAAATTTCACGATTTGTTAAAAATTATACAAAATACGAAGATACTTGTAGTTAAAGATTAAACGTGGAATAACCCTGTAATAGTAAACAGTAGCCATTGGTAAAATTTCTTTAGAGTTTAGATGGAATCCGACGTCGCTGGACAAGACATGTGCATATCTGAAAACTGCGCAGTGCAAAAAAAGTAATTTTGAAACAGTGATTCCACAAGGAAGCTGATAGGAATGGAGTTGTTTGTACAACTCGCCACTGAAAGTTAAATGGTGTAGCATAAGTATGGTAAATAATGTGTGATTTATATAATATTACTAGCTGATACCAACAAGGGTTGTTCTGCCTAAAATTGAAAAAATAATAGATAGTAGCCGATTCTCAGACCCACGGAATATGCACAAAAAATTTTATCAGAATCGGTCGAGCCTTTTCAGAGGAGTTATATGGTAACTAACTTATTGTATATATTAGAGATAATAAACACAAAACCAATAATTACGTAGACACTGAAGTACGCAACATGTCATTACGTACAATACTTTTTTCCAAATTGGTTAGTAGTAATTGGTTTTTGGTTACAAATTGACGTCGACGACAACCAATACGTAGAAATAAGGTAGAGATATAGAGAAGACGATACGACCGATATGTTGTGTTTTAACAAAAACATTGGCTGATTGTAACCAATAGAATCGCTAAATTTATCTAGCCTCGCATAACACATCTCTGTGAATCAATTCTATTGGTTCTTCAAATACACATCCCTCGTTACACATCCTCGCACAGCTCTGGTGAAAACGTAGCCGTAAAAAGAAGACGATACCATTATAATATTACGTAGATACATAACAATGTTTAATACAATAAATGCTCAGAACGCGTCGTGGAATTTCTTCATTACCACAACGCGTTGTGCACGTTTTACGAATTTGACGTTGTGGATTTTTCGCTGTTGTGGCCTATTTTTAACCGACTTTCTTACAAAAAGGAGGAGGTTCTATGTTCGGCTGTATATTTTTTTTTTCTTTACAATAATGAAGATTGAGTAGAGAAATAGGTATTTAGATTATTTTATTATCTTTCTCTTATACAATATTATGACACATGCACCAAATAAATCTTATTAAGAATTGCCTACTTAAAAATTGTTACAAAATGGTATGGAATATTTACTTAATTATTTTACACTTTTTTGTGTGCTTTTAGGAATAAGTATACTTAATTGCTGTTTTTATATAGAAAGTCGGTTTTCATTTTTTCGCTCAATAAGCGATTTCGATCCTTGATCGTAACACATGTACAACAAGCGTATTTTTTCAATAAATATAAACATAGATGTTTTAATTATTATAGATCGTTAGACGTTACATAGTCTAAGCCCTAAGGACAGTTTTGTTAGTAGACAATATTGCCTTGTGACTATCGTAAGCTTTTCTTAGGTTTCAGTATAGATTCAAACACATATTTACATTTCAACAGTAACTTTATTCAGGAGATACAGTGCATAAATAGACGAAAAACACACGCAATATCACAGAGGTTTTAGAGTCGGGTTCACGTTCACAACATGCATGCATGATTTATATGAAGTGCAGAATCATGTACATACCAGATTTAGGAGTACTTTTTAATTGTTAAAATTGTGATGAAACATTCGTCAAATGATGATATTTTTATGTAGCAAGTTATGTAGGTACAGTGCGATTATGCTGCTAATAGTTATTTAACTTTTATTGATAATAAAATATTGAAAATTGTTTGTTCGTTTATGTGTAGACACTAGATAAATATGGGAAAGTGTATGAAATGAATAATTAATGTTGTGAATGGAAACCCAACTTGAGGTACTTCATAGTTCAATAAACTCGTTAATAGTTGTAGCCGCTACGTCTGCCGTTGTACGAGCCTTCGTTCCTGAAAATGAAAATATTTATTGAGTATAAAATAAAGTATTATTAGATTTAAAATGGTCTAACCTTAAACGCTTTAACGAAAAACCTCACAGGGTCATTATAATAATATTATAACATTAATTAATATTCTATCAACTAACTAGCCATTGGTTTAAAACATACAAAACCTAAGTTCCAAATTCAAATTTCCACCTTTTAAGGTAAAAATAAAAGATGGCCGCTTGCAAGTTTTATCAGCCGACTTCTCTCTGTATTTTTGACAGTTGTAGCTTGTTTTTCATATAAAAAAGCTCCTGCTTTAGCTACAGAATAATATTAAACAACTTATGCGAAAATAATTTCAGAAAAATATAAACATTTAGCTGATACTTACGACGGATGTTGTCTATTGTACTCCAAGGATCGTAGGATAGCCTCAGGAATAGGTGGCGGTGTGGGCAGGTGGGATCCTACGGGATGGAAGCCATTCTCATCGGCTGTGTAGGTCAGGGAGACCTGCTGGCCGTCTGGGGCCGTGTAGGAGAAAGCCCCCTCGGCGGTCACGGCGGGGCCTTCGGGGCCCTGGGCGCGCGGGGCTCCGCTCTCCCGCGCTGAGATTCCGGTCGGTGTATCGTAGCTGGAAATAAATAGGAGCTGAGTTTTCATGGAAGTACAATTTTTTACTGCATTGAGGCATAAATATTGTATATAACACCCCCAGTTCCACCCTGGGAACATTATATTTTACGGAAACACTGTTATGTAATATCCACTTTGTTAATACATACCTGATACTACTTATACGATTTCCGGTCTAAACATTCCAAAGGTGAGAACTTAATCTTTACCTATTTGACCTTAAAATTATAAGTTCAAACCATAAACTAAGGCATGTAATCATTCCTTTCCTAGTAAAATATCTAACAAATCTTGTAATTGACTTTGAACTTTATAATATAACTATATAACTTTTAGTTTTTCAATTCTATTGTAACAAATCAAATTGCTCCATTGAGCAATTTGATTAAAAAAAACTATCTTTTTAAATATTTTCTAAACATTTTTAGAGAATTAATAGAACAGCAGTAAATATAAAATCCTCAATCGATTGCCGCGTTGAGGAAAAACTGGAATTTCGAGATGAATGCGGCGTGAAGAAACAGAATTGAAATTCGGCGCGCCTCTGTCGCATTTCAGCGTAAATTGACATTACAATTAACTTTGAAATGAAGTTTTATTTAAAGAATTAAAGAATACATATTAAATCAAAAATATAAAGAGTATATATTAAATCAAAGCCTCTTTTAAGTAATTAATGTCTCTAAGAGCGACAATACGCCTGTACCTGAAGCGATAGGTCCCGTCTCCATTGTTGACGTTTTCAAAGCGGAACGGCTGAGCGTTGCCACCTCCATACCCTTGCACCAGGTGTTCGAGCCGCGCTGCTGATGTTGAGGCGACGAGCAGGGTGATGGCTAGGACCTGGAGAATACAATGTGCTCATTTAAAATTTAATTTATGGGACCTTGTTTCTTCAGGAGGTTTACACGACTTGCGTTGGTTGACAGAAAATATCATGTGCCGCGGGAGACTTGGGAATATAAACAAAATATACCCTATATTTAGATGTGATGAGGAATGATCAAACCTATGAGTAAATTTAAAAGCTATTTTTTATTCGAGAAGATATTTCCAAGCTTTATGATTTTGTGGACCAACTGCCAAGTGGAATCACTTTATTCAATAAAAGCATTATATTACGCAACTCCATTTATAGAATTTAGTTTACAATAAAGTTACAAAGAAATTGAAAGAAAAATAAGAACAAAACTGTTATTTATGCTATTAATTTTCCTCTAAACTTATTTATACGTAAATCAAAAAAAATATTCGAATTATTATTTTGTATGCATCGAATACTTAGTCTTACCAGTGTCGACATAGTTGATGGTGTGATTGTTGTCGGATCTCCGTCGGAACTCGGAATATAGTCTGTGCCGGGATGTACTGATTTTATATCTGCCATGTTTGCCCTTTCGGCAGTTGCCTCACCTTGCGTGCATTGTTGATCTGCTATGGAATGTAGCCATAAGTTACAGATGGACGCGATTTTTGTACTCTTAGATTTGGATACAGATTGTATATTAATTTACTGTTTGATCTTATTATTTGAAAATACTTACCTTGTTGATCTCAAAAGACACTTTAACCAATACACTGTTATTGGTTTTAGGGAAGATATTTGTCCTAAAACATGTACAATGTACATTTTAAAAATGGTCTAGAATATGGCAACACTTCTGTACTTCTGTTAAGATTATTATTTGTCGACTTTTCAATTTTCGGTCCTTCATTAGCGCTCCCTTCTGCAAGTGTGTTTCATTCATTTATCTCCCCTCCTAGCCACTTATTATCCTCTTACCTGTTCGTAATGTAAATAGAATATTAAAAATGGCGCTCTTTTCTTTATCAGCATAAAATGTGGTCTTATTTAATGAAGAAAATGTCAATGAATGCACATTTCTCGAGAAAGAGGGATAAATGTCTAACATACATTTAACAATCCACGCCCACAAACTACCATATATTTTTTTAATATTACTAGGATTATCCAAAAACCAACGTCGCTTCAGTTCACCATTTGTATGTCACATAGTTCAATCAATAATATGAACATCATAAGGTTACAATTTCGCCCGACTCCGCTCGTCTGCACCGTCGCCACGCCTCCTAGCCAAGGCTTTGTACAATTATTGTATCGAGATGTTTTACATTTGAACCCTGCCAATTTATGCCATTAAGTCTTTAAGCTAATTTTATGATAGATAGACAAGTGGTTTACAGACGGAGTTAAACGTGTATTATCATATCGTGTATCATAATAGTATATCTACTATTATCCTATCCTAATTTTATGATAAAATGGACTATAATTACAAATGTAAATATAGCACATTTAATGTTGAACGAATGTTCTTCCCTCTTTACTAAACATCTTTTAATAGTAACCAATCTTCGCAACCGCTAATTATTAGAATTTAGGAATAAGTTTTGTAATAAAAGGTGATAATAGAGTATCAATATTATATCCGACAAAATATGCAATGTTACAATTACCATTTAACTAACTCAATTTATAGCTTCTAGTATCGGATATCGTTTCAGATTATTACATAGAAATCGGAATCCCTAAAACACCCTACGAACAAATTTCAATTTGCATAACCTTACAGTGAAATGCTGAATAGTTAATTATATAATTAATTCAATTATTATATCACAATTCACAATAATAACATAGAAGGTTCTGTATTAATATAAACTCTATATATTTGTTAATTAACTACATACTATTATTTAATATGAACAGGTACCGTTTTGAAGTCACTGCGCAAAACTGAGTAATAATTTAATTTTAATTTCTCTTTTAATTTTTTTTCGCGCCAGTTGCGATCGTATCTAAGTTATTGCGATTAAATAATACATGAAATAGATATTAAATTAGCGCTGAGTTAAAAATATAATCATCATATCACCCTCATGCTTGGTACTAATGAATGAAATGTTAACCTGGAGTTATCTTTTACCCAAGTCAAGCAAGTGGGCCTGAATTATTGCCAAATTCTCAAGGCCACGTTAAAATAGATGATTTAAAGAAACAAAGGCGTATTGTAATTTGCATGCAACTATTGGCTATTGCTACGTGAACCAGTGCAGTCGTTGTGTTATTCATACCGCGCTCTGGGAACTGTTTTGTATCACAAAATGGTGAATATTGTAGGTAATAGTTTTTACATCAATTTTTGACTCATAAGCTAGTATGAAACTAGTGCGGTATATTATGCTACTAGTCCGGTAAGTGGTCGATTGCCTACGAAAGATGTTGTAGTGTTTTGGGTAAAGCCCGAATGGAGCTTTACCCAAACCCTATCTACGATAACATTATGTCGGTAATTGCATAAACAAAACTAACCGTTTTGATTTTGAAATGTATTCATTATTTCATTAGTCAGTAACCCTATGATGAAAAAGTCTAGGAATAATCCGCTCCGCTGTAATCTTCTTATGATAATCCTAGGGATCATTTCTCGTTACTTTTAATATCTTCGACTGGAACGCAATACGAGATACCTATTGAGCTTAAACCCTGATTCATAACTCACCCATTTTTCTTATTATACCTATAACACTAACAGTGCGCCCCGGCTTCACACGGGTATTGAACAAACCATTCTTCTAGAATATTAATACAGCCTATGTCCATCGGGGATAGTGCAGCTTCTCAACAGTGAAGTAGTTCTCTTCGGTCTATAATTCCCGTCAAACAAACAATAAATATTTCCTTTTTATAATATTTGTTATATCAGCGAATTAAAGTACCTAATACAGATTTTATTGGGAAATAATAATTTTGTTTTAAAATTAAAAATAAACAACAGAAATTTTGCCTATTTTGGGTTTAGAAGTAAGAAAACTAAAGTTTTTGTGACGCTTTCAACATTGTAGGAATCATACAATAGCGGAAGATCACAAGGTTTCTACAATTTTCAACGCGGAAGACTATGTTAAACTGTTTAGGCAATATATTTTACACATGCTCGTACTAATATACTAGGCATAATATATACAATAGTTTGGCACGGATTGTACATTTAAACGTGATTTGGAATTCAGCACTCGAAGTATTTGCGGGCCGCTAGAGGTAGATGATCTGCGTTTTTAAGTGTAGCCAATAGATATACACCATACTGGCATTGCCGATTGCAGCCTTAGTCAACGTACCTTTCATTGAAATAACAAAAATAGAACACACAATGGGAGATTTGACATGATATCGGCTTTGAACCAGAGGGACCGATAAACACCTTAAAGTATTTCAATAATATCTTCTAATAGTATATTATGCAACTAGTGCGGTAAGTTGTCGATTACGCGCGAGAGATGGACACATGAGCGAAGCTAGTGCGTTCATTTTCTCGAGTGGTAAATTCCCGCCTTTTTAACACGCCTTTATTAGCTTGTGCTATTTGTATGTATGTATGTATGTATGTATGTAATATTTGGGCACGATTTTGATACCTATTTCCAGAAGTCTAATTAATTTGAAACTTTGAATAGGTACGTATTACGAGCCAATGACAATGCCAATGACTTATCAGTTATCACAATAATTTTATAAAGGCGAAAGTCTGTGTGTAAGTCAATGAAGTTTGTTATTTCTTCGCATGTAAACGGCTGACGGGATTTAATAAAATTAGCTGTAAGTACTTATGAAGATATTATCAAAATCGCATAGCTAGTTAATAATATTTAACTATGACTGACGTTCATCAAATTTATAGTTATTATACAACAAACTTACATAGAATTAGGCGCAAATTCCAAACTGCGCCAAACTAAATTTCCTACTAAAATACAACACCAGCTTTCAATTTGCTTTTAGTGTAAGCTTTTGAAGAGTTTAAAACGGTTTCATGCATGAAAAGTCAAAAAACTTGTTGCAGCCAACTTTCCGAAAAGCAAATTGTTAAAATTTGTGGTTGGTTTCATGATGTATTTATGCAGGAAGTAAACTAGGAGTTTCTAAAATAATGTGACTCATCCATTAAAATTTGGAACACAATAAGAACTAAGAAATTTTAGGCGATTTTGCTCGTTTAAAAACAGTATCCCATTCGATTAACCCGCTTAGTTGTTCCAGCCGTTAGAGGGTGTAAAAGACAAACAAATATTTACACATAATACAGACTTTCACCTGTAAAATATGGTGTGATTTTCTCGTATCTATTGCGCACCGATCAAAGTGTCTTAATACAGGCGAGAAAGGTCAAATACACCTGCATTAAAGTTATTTACCGCATAAAACATTAAGATGTCTAGATACACTCGTAAACAGACGTGAATATTGACTCACGTTGCTAACATAAGGATAGGCCACAGCTAAACCTTACGTCGTCTCTAACTTTGAAGCCACGTCTTATAATAGTCCGCGAGTCTCAAAAATTGCAAGCAACTCTCCCATCGCTATTACTTTTTATATAAAAAACTGATGATGGATTTATAAATAACAATCTTTCGTTTATTTATTAATAAACGATGATTTCCGAGTTATCTTCATTTGCAGAATTATGCGTTACTTAGAAAAACTTTAATGTTAGGAAAATAGGACATTTTGTAGCAATATACCTATCCTACGACCCGGTTTTCACAGTATCTTCAAATCCAATTTCATCTTAAGTCTCCCAGCATCTTAGGCGAGAATGAATTACACATACACACACACACATAATCAAATAGACACACAGGCAATCTTAATATTGGTGGGAAGTAAGAATATGTTGCGGGGCTCATCCTTACTTTTAAAATGTTTGAGCGTGAGGCAATAAACGGAAAACCGGGGTTCCAGCCAACGACATTGGATTTAATTATTTACAACCAATACTTCAGACTGCGCTTTGATGTTCAGATGTTCCGGCGCCGCGCCAAATCACCACGATTTGTTACTACAGCTATAGTGATGTTCTTTAAGAGCTTATGTAAGAAAAACAGCCAATAACATGAAGGTAAGTATTGCAGATAAGGTATGTTTGCGCAATAGCAGCCCTAAGACTCCCAAGTTGAAGCGCATTTTTGACTTTTTGGAAGTTATTCAACTTTTGACGTTTGGCGAAATTAAGACGCTAACATATTTTAAGGTATGGTGAAAAACAATGTGTCTTATGATTTATTATTATTGATGAATTATATTTTATTGTTTATGCTAATGTTTTCCTAGCTCACTCGATTCAGGTAATTTAATCGAAAATATAATTGAAATATTGGACATCACTATAAGCCTCGACAGCCATCATGGCGGCTGTGGAATATTTTATGTGAGCTTTTCCTAACGTAAATCACTCATGTACATTATATATTCGTTTTTAAAATATTTATCGCTTTATGTCCTCATTACCGGATCTGGCCACGACTGTACACAGCGCATAAACATTAGCGAAAATTATTTGCACCAGTTACCAGTTTGTAAAACTAGAAATAATATTATAATATCTAACTGAATACATTATAAGTATTATATATATCCCAACGGTAATAATAATTGGAAAAAAAGAGAAAATATAGTTAAGTAATAAAATAAGACTTAATATACTTACCTACTTATTTCTTTATACGTGATAATGTAGTAGTGTGTTATTATACACAAGATTTTTTAAGATCATAATAGTATTATTATTATCATTGTGGATTATGTACTAGGTATCAGTAGCGAAGCGTCTAAACAACTCCATTACTGTCTGCTTCCCTTCAGTCAGAATCAGTGTTTTCAAATTCCTTATTGCACTGTGCTGTATGCAGTTCTACACATCTTCTGTGTACGTACGTGTACGTGTGTCTCTACGACAACGGCTTCTCTCTAAAGCAATCACACGCTTCGCTAGGTAGGCAAATAAAAATACAATTTCATAACATTTCATCAACAGATACTCATTTCTACTACTTCGTACTTATATAGATTTTAATTTGTTGCAATAATTAGGATTTAAAGCATAATTAACTTTATGTCCAATAAAGCGACCTCCTGCCGCTAGTTACTCCATAAAATGCAAATGAACACATTTGTTCTTTTTTTAGACGACACACAAAAGTAGGACACCAATTAGTGAAATGTTAGATGGGGTTACAGAGATTTCAAAGTAAACACCAGTGGCGAGGCGTCCATACGACTACGGCTTCCCTCTAAAGAAAACTCATCCTTCGCTACAGATAAATACTATCAACAATATTAGTTATCTATTTGTTTTCCATTGTAAGAAACATGGCATAGGTTAATCTATAATATAAAAATGAATCGCAAAATGTGTCAAATCGCAAATCGCAAAAAATCGAAACTCAAAAACAGCTGAACCGATTTGGCTGAAACTTGGTAGGAAGATAATTAAGAACCAGGAGAAGGTCATAGGATACTTTTCTATTTTAGGCAGAACAACGTCTGCCGGGATCAGCTAGTTTTAAATAACTATTCAGTAAAATATTACCTCATCATTATAACGGCTTAGATATCTTTTATACTTTATAAGTACGGTTTAGATTTGATTGCGTATTCTGCGAATAGCTTCCTACAAAAATAATGAATTAAGAAAAAAGCTGATTAGAGAGTCACTTATATGTGTGGCCTAAGCTATCCTTAGTATTGATTGTAGTTATTATTTAGTATATCTTCAATCAAATATTCATAATATTTACAGGTTGTTTCCAAGTCGCTTCCGACTATTTCGACCCGCGTGATTCACGTACGTACTCCAGCGTGTTTTGATACTTGTTATTTTTACAGAACAATTCGCAGACTTCGTACTGCAGAGCTACTATAGATATTATATAACATAGCGTCTATAGCTGATATTGTATTATTATAATATAATTCGATAAGAAAAGTTTCAATTACAAAATAGGTACTATCAAATAATCCAAAAAATACGTTAAAAGTTTAAAACTACCTAAAAAGATAAAAAAATTACTTACAGAATGAGCTGTAGTCTAAAAAAATGGTGGTACAGTCGCGGCCAGATAGAAAAGCGATACACCGATTCTGACCACGACTGTACATTGTACAAACTTTAATATTATTGCCATAAATACAACAGAGCTGATGTACACACTTTGTCATATAAATAAAGACATTAATCTTTAAACATGAGAAAGTAGTGCTGTTACACGGCATTTTACTTCAAACCGGAAGACCATTGTTTGTTCCCGGTGGTAGTATTCCCATATCAGCTGGCGTCTCATTTGGATGCGCAAGAGTCGGTTGAACATAACTCGGCTTATGATGTGAATGGGTTGGTTGTGTGGATATTTGTTACTGCTCCAGTATTCCCATGGGATACCTAAGTATTGCATTTAATGCGTTAAAAGCAGCGGCCAAAGACTAGTAGGTTTTAGCAACTTATTAGAAGACAATGAAATTTATATTAGCAACGTGTCAGCGCATGCTGGTCACAGTCGTCGAGTCGTAGAGTCATAGTGTCGGGAGAGGTAGCAATAAAAATAATCACTATAATAATTCCCTTACGGTAGCTATTGTAGTCAATATTTGCTGCCATTTTCGATATAATAGTATTATGATGTAAAGTTTGTCTTTATTTATTCATTTTTTATGTGGCAAGTTTCATTCTTGGCAGACAAGCCGATAAATAGTTACACCCCAACCCGACAAGAAAATAACCTCAACTTTTTAATAGCTTAAGGGTCACAGAGGTCACCTGAAGTAGTAAAAAAGTTAAACCATACAAAGATATTTAACGAATAAAATTGAAAACCTTAGTTATGTAAAGCTAACGATATACCTAACATATTATAATCTGGAAGGTGAATGACACACGCACAAACAAAATACTAAACCTTATCGACGTATAAACTTACAACAGTTTACAACTTCTTGAAGTAGGTATGCTAGAAGCAAGCTTGTGACCGTTCTTCATACTTTTCCTGATATTCATGAAAGTGAACTGGAACACCGGCAAGTTTTTTGATACCAGCCCAGTGCTTCCGCACTTGATGTACTGGTATCGATGTACTGATTAATTTTATGGAGCTTTTTGGCTCTGCTCCAGAGAAACAATCGACCGATATGATTTACTGGGGAACTCGTGCGAAAACGTCTGGGCTTTTTAATATTTAGCCACAAATATTATTATACTAAAAGTAGTAGATATGGCATAAACGGGTAAATATTAAAGACTGGAATTTTTCCAATAGAAAATTTACATGTTTAGTATACATTGTAGTAACGCATATTTTTGGAATGAGTGAGTAATAAAAGTTGCATACCAAGCCATTTTTCATAATTTGTTCAAATCTTCTCTCACGCCGCGAGCGTCTGCGTGTAATGTAAAATTTTTGACAAACTTACTATATTATTCTTTTTGCGTTGTATGTTGTGTGACAAAAATGTAACCTTACCGGCAAATGCTCGCGTTGAGAAAGTATTTTTATGAACTGTCAAGACATTGTATATCAAGTAAGTTTTGATAAGAACATGCCATATCTACATTTAATAGAATTGTATTTAGCACAATGTTTATAACATTACTCACTGCTTGCGTTCTATGAACTTGTGTTTTTCGCACCAGACCTATCGTAACGTAACAAACACAATGTAGAAGATTTGTAGTAATACGTAGTCGTTTACAAAGTTATCCACTTGCGTCGTATTTTATGTGAACATTAGCTGATCCCGACAGACGTTGTTCTATCTAAAATAAAAATAAAATGCCTTATAGCTGATTCTCAGACCTACTGAATAATGTGCATTTAAAATTTCATTTGGACGATTCGGTCTAATTTTCAGCTAAATTTAACTCGCTTGGCGCGTTCGGACTAATGTGTCATCACCTTTTCATCCCGCCTTCGCTCGTTAGGGATGAATTTCGAAAATCCTTTTACTTTGTCACATTCCACTTGTTGTAGGGACGCTGGAAGAAATTTCTTTCAGAAATAAGTAATGTCTTTATGTATTCACTTTGTACACAATAAATCGTTAAAAATCCTTTCTGAGCATACGTCTAGGCTACGACTAAATACTTCACAGTATCATAATATTTATCTAGAGCTTTTGTATGGAGGATAAGGTGGTGTTGCGCAGATTAACATTTTCTCCATATTCTCCGTCTAAAGTGACTAAATTTCCAAAATCTTCGTCTCCTATACATCCGCATCGGGCAGGCCACAGGCGGATGCCCGCGGCGCTTTCGCGACGACATTGTCAAGGCCGCTCGAGGCCGCGTGCTTCTTCTACGGAACACACTACTTGATTTTGTACACAACCAATGCAACGTACGATACGATTCCAAAACGGTCGGTAACTTCCGGATTATAACCGGTGCCTGCTAAAAAACTAATACCTATTCAAAAACTATTGACTTGTTGTTAAGCACTCGTTCATATTTATAGAAAGCTCTGAAGCTTCTCCCGGGAGTGTAGGTCTAAATTCTGCTAGAGGAACATAAAGAAGACGTTTTTAAACTATAGGTATGACAACATACCACAAATGTTGTATTACAATCATTTCAGATGAAATATTTTTCTCACAAATATATAAATTTCAGTGTTATTCAATGTCTGTCACCATTAACGTTATCGATAGTTAAGACTAACATTTTCACTTCTCGACGTTTATATAAAATATTTAAAAATCAACCCGTGTGCTCCCGTGATGCACTGGTTACATAACCAAGCGAATGCGTTGTGCAACCCGGTTCCGTCCGTAACGGTCCGGACGGGAATGCCGATTGGATGCGGCGGGTTGCCACACACCACTACCGTAACCTCACAGCTGTTGAGGGCCTAGTGTTGTGTAATGTCGATTATGGTTTAATTGAGGTGGCGTGGATTTTTTGGGTATTAAAACCGTGGAGCTGTGGTTAACACAGGCTCCGTAATATATAACTTACCATGGGATTAATGAAAGAAGAATAACAAGTAGTAAAAACCAGACTACCTCGATCCTTGGAATTCCAGACACAATGAATATTTAATTGTTATGCGGTAGCGGGCTGCCGCTTGGGGGCTGAAGGGGCTGAAATCTATTCACAGCAACATATTATACGCGTAAATATGTGTGTGTGTGAATTTG
>DWAK01000089.1:0-14664 GCA_018230145.1 Lepidochrysops patricia
GAAAATGTACGATGTATGACAAATCCCATATTCATCTTACCTCCAAAAACTTCTCATAACACACCAAAAGTAGGCCACACATAAATTAGTACAATTTTGTCGATTTTTTTCTAAATTAGTTTTCTAGCAGTCGCAATCGTTTCATAACATCAAAATTTCGTCCCTCACTACAGTTTTAATTGAAGTATTGCTAGACGAAAAAAAAATTAATTATAATACCAGTAAAAAAAACTTATAAATTACCAAATCATTTATTTTATTTTTTTTTAAATAGCCCCATGGTTTCCAAAAAGCCCCACCTTAGGTGCCTTATTTCTCAAGCAAGTTATACAATACTTTCTGTATCTGTAACTTTATCTACCTACAAATCACAATTTATGAAAAAAACATAATAATATCATACAGTCCCTAGAGTATAAAAACAGTGGTAGCAGGTAAGACGAGGCTTCAAACAATTTCAACCACCGTCATCCCACAGGAGTACAATTTGTCCTTGCCAAACTTTATTTTAGCGGTAAAACTCCTTTCTGGCATTTATTATATTATTATTTCTTTTAACTAGGTATGTTATCTAGTTTGGTTTTCTGTGCATCCATAGTTATTACATATTTATATATTAGTTACTTGCAGTATCAACTTATTTACGTCTATTGCAATAAACTTGAAACGAATCATTTCAGTTCACTATATTTATTATTATCACATACCTTTACTTATTACAAAACCGTATCAACAATTTTGTGGGTAAATAAATCTTTTTTGTTCACTTTGTTTAAAACCTTTGTGATCATATTTTTGATGACAAGCTTAAATTCTCAGAGCAAAGCCCAAAAAATTCGCCTTTCATCAGTAAAAGAAGATTTTTTTGGGATGGAGCTGCTCAAAGAAAAATTGCAATGCAATCTTTTCGCATTAATTTTAATGAACCCAAAATCTTTGATATCTCCATACGGTTCAAACCCAATTTCCATTTTCCAACTTCTGAATATATGATTGAGGCCCACCTATATCCGGATTTCGTCCGATTGAAATTATCCGGGTCAATTGGTTTGGACCGGGTAAATAAATTAACTTTTATGGTGAGCCGGGAACGCGGAAGTACTTATCGTGCAATACCTGTAATAGATACCTGCCCATCATCCACACCGTGGCTACCCCGATAACATTGAAGAAAAAATATCGGAGATACTGCTTAAGCAAATAAATTTTGATATAAAGATAATAACATTATGTAACTAAACATTTTTTTCTCCTGCAATCAATGTGCACTTAAAATATTATTTTGATTTCTAAACGAATTCTATGATAATAGATCATATTATAATATACGATCCTATCTACAACAGTCTTAGCGAATGGAATTCTTACAATTCGTATATTTACCACAATAGATGTAGAAACAGCTCCGACAGTGGGGCACAAAAAACCCAGGAAACTATTCATTTCCCGAGGGAGGGACGCTAAGGAGAAACTCGATCAAGCATTCATTCAATTAGCTAGGTGATTGACAAGAAACCCCCTCCGATAGAAATTGAACATTTTTATAAAGGAAATGAGTTGATCTCCTTCCATTGAATAATCCTTTGGAGATTATTAAAATTGAACGATTTCGTATCATGCTTATTGAATTTTTTATGAGATTCTTTGGATCGGAATATGCGAGAACTCGTTAATTACATCGATCAAAATGATTTTTTACGTTATTTTATTAGTTATTATTATGGCCTCTATAATCTGAACTGAGATACTAAAAGTAATCTCAGTAACTTATTAGTAACCATTATAATTATTATTATTTGATTCTTTGAAGCTATTATACTCAATGCAAAAATATCTAGTTCTCTTTTATAATATTCTAAGGCCATAAAATTATATTATTGATAATCGTTATATTATTATTTCTTTGAGCTCAAAAGAATTTAAACATTCAGTTTACATTTAAAATTTCAACAAAATTTTAAAATTTCCGCATGCAGTACAACCATTTCTTCCTTCTTACTTTGACCCAAATGTATTTAAAGTCCAACACCCTTTTTCTTGAAACTAATTACAGTAGATTTCGCCGTAGTTGCTAAGTCCGTAACTCCGTAAATCTGGGGTGGGTGATCATTTAATTAGCCGGATCAGAACGTACTACGTGTCGTGACCAAGTTGTTTCTTACAACTTTTCTTGTTATACTATTGCAGGCGTTTACGGCTTTGATGAAACTTTATTCGCCTACGTTAAGAGATCCAGAGCTAACTGTGAGAGATCTCTTTTTAAATTTTAAGACGGTATTTATCACATATTAAATTTTCTCTCTTTACATTTTAAGATGGTTAAAATTGTAAAGTAAATCAATAAACAAAAGAATGTCTCCAAAAAATATTAGATACTATCTTCAATCTGATTTAGCAGCTGAAATTGATATTTTCTACAATTAAAAAATTCACGCCCTCGGATTAAGGATGAAATTCGAATTTTTTTTGGGTTTTTATTGTTATTTTTTTCGAACTCTCTCAAGGGAATTACGACTTTATCACAAGGTGTTACGACCGGGTTGATAAGCAAAAACATTGAATTCAAAATGAGATCCAGATACAAGGCTTTCGATGAATGGGAAATTAGATCGCGGGAAGATATAATAGATCGGATTTTCTTACAAAAAATAACGAACGTTTTTCGTTTTACCTTTTTTCTTTTACAAATGAATGATTTGAATAACGACTGTGTACGGTTTATATAAAAGACATCATTAGAATATTTTAAATGTAATGCGTGTAACGATGCGAGTGAGATACATGATAATGTTACAACAATTAAAATTTTCCTTATAGCCGACTAGAAACGTTGATAATGATAATAATTAGACAATATAATTAATGACTTAATTAAAATCATCAAAATCGTAAATTGTTACATTATATTGATTAAAAACTCCACATCTTACATTCTTAATTTTTAATCATAATCATGATGTGACAAATATGTTCCTACTTTGAATAGAAGGCCAGAATTGAAACCCTATATTTTCGTGTTCTATTAATATTAATCGTGTAATCTAAATCGTTACGGTTCACTGGGCCCGGGTCTGTATTGAAAAGTATTGGATACGCCTTGAATATTAAACTTTTACAGGTCAATAGATCAAGGAGAATGATTAAAAGTGATTTTAGAAGTCGCTGTTCCTTGGTATATTATTTAAAATTGGAACACATTTTTTTTCTGTCGCCCCAGAGCCTTTACTTAAATAGATGTTTTTTAAGGTATGACTTTATTTATATCGTTACCATATTTTCAGCTTCAGATACGGTATCATCACTTTCAGAAGTATGTCAATCAGCTCATACAATCTCCTCAGGTGGTCTTAAGTAAGGTAATATGGGGACGCATATGAAATTCCCATTTACTAAAGTGTGTATTGGGATTTGGGAATGTAATATACATTCGCATAGTTCATGAGATTGGTTTGGATGTCGCTGGTATTAGCACCTGCAATTAATTTCTCGACACCCGTAGCCCAAGCGTTCATTAGATTTGGCGACGAAATTCACCAATAAGCATGGGAATTAGCTTCTTATTCTGGATACTACATTCGACACCTGTATTTTCATTTAATTTATAGTCATAAGTTGAAGATTTTATAGCATTATTTTTCATAAGATTTTCATGATTGACATATTTTGACCTTAAATTGTAAAATCTTATCAGAATTGAACATCCTGTTTGTGCATAATATATTTAACACTTTTAACTTCTATCTATCATCCTTGTATGTACTTATATACATTTTTTTATTTTAATTTCATTCTTTGCAATCCTTTCATTACTTTTACACATTTCTCCTTCACCGCGTGAAGCAACAATGTAGTAATGAAGTAGTTTCCGCGGCCAGAATGAGATCCGAGGCGAGTGCGGTGATACGGCAATTACCTCAAGTGTACCGTCACACGACCTGACGCTATGGGATAGGGAGGCGACGTGAGAAAATATTGACAAAAATATTAAATATCGATAAATATATTAAACTCATTTATGAATAAAAAAAACAAAAAAAGAAAACGATGTTGTTCAAATACGTACCTCAAAGTCTCTTCCATACCAAATTGTCTCTAAATCAGTCTTGCGTGGTAATTTGGACGTAATAAGTAGAAAGTATTAAAGTAGTTTATTTTTAATTTTTTTTTCCACTAAAAATAAAGTGGAATTTAATCGACAAGACAGAGCACTACACTAAATCTCTTCAGGAATCTCGTATTTCTCGCTAGTCCACAGGTCTCAAATATTATGCTCTAATGATTCCAAACTGTCAGGACATGTAAGCTTCTCAGACGCAATATGAATATTGGATGGGGTCTACATAAATATAGCGCTGAGATTTCCTTACATTTTCAATGGAAATATCTTTAGATATTAAATAAAATATATTTAGGTTTTAGTCAGTGATAAAATTTACGATTTAATTTAGATAAAATTGAAATAACGATAATGCATAACAGAAGCCTCAACACAAAATTCTCACTATGTTGTTATTTTAGACTAGATAAGATTTTGGCTAGATTTAGGTCCATGAACATCCTATGTCTATAATTATAATCTAGTCAAATTTCAGGATCACGTATTAAGTAAAATTCAACTGTTTACTGATTTGTTTGCTTGAAGAAAATTAAATCGTATTTTACTATAGAAGTGGTCTCTAATTGTATCTCAATAAACAATAATTAATGCATGCAATTAAAAAGTGCAATTATACAATTTCCTCTGTTTATCATCTGTTGATTATGGATGCCATTAGCTTATCGAATCAGCGCCAATATTTATTCAAATTCCTCCCGTACACTACACATGCCCATAGCCGAGGCATTAATTACTTTAGCATCAGACGTGGTTTGTTTTGTACAGGTTTATGGAATTTGCTAGATTTGGCGCCCGTTGTTTGATGTTGGAAAACAAAACTGTATTGTTGCGTGTGCTTGACATGGCTTTTTTTACTTTTTTTCCATTTTGCTCAGTTCATACAATTTTAAGTCCCTAAATACAATAGATTGTAACAAGTTAGTTTTAATATTACTATTTTTTATGGGTAATAGGTAAATGTACAATTTTTTAAATGTTCTAGTCCCGAATGATTTTTCAGTATTAATCAGTTCTGTAATAAGTCTTTTTAACATTGTCATTATCAAAATTGTATTCCTTATCATCACCAATCAACTATTCCTAATTGTTTCTAACCAGGCTTTTACATTTTCCCCAACCATTTGGGCAATTGGGCATCTCCATCATATCATAATTGCAACTTAGCACTTGGACCACAGCACAATACGGCTGACCACAAATGGATGGAGTCCATTTAATCTCGAGGGATTTAATTGCACCTTTCGATCCAGTCCCACCGTTTGCTGGACACGATTTATCGATGACTGTATTGCTTAGATCATTTTGCTTGATAAATATCAAATACTTCACAGCTACTGTATATGTAGAGCCTATTACTTCGATGTATAAAATAGCACCTATTATTTCTTGAATATCAAACTCTGCATCACTACTATTAGATACTAAATTGGCAATATTCTTGGATCTTAAAAGGGCCTGATATTATTAAAATTCTTGTATTTTCCATGTTACACCTTCACGGGCTTCATCAAAATGTTATTCCTTGTCATATAATACTAAGTATAATAATAGCTTGTAGGCAATTGATGCTTTTAAAACCTTACAGATAATGTCCAAAATGTATTCAGGAATAAATCATGATTTTTATGTGTCCTTTAAAATTTAATAATTCATTAAAATCGGATTTTATGTCAATTAAGTACTAATAGTTAAGTCTCTGGGCTCACAAATGGAATAATTCCATAGAATCGTATCACTAATGAACCAATATAAATATTCAGATACATTCAAAGCGCAACTTCGGATTAACTTGTTCGTTCAATAATTAATTCTAATCAATAGCTGTTCTAATGCCTCTGGTTGGTTTGATATGATAAAGTCAAATTCATTACATTTTAGATTAGTATTAATTAAGGTGTCTATTAATTATTTAAGCTTGTCATGTGTGGTAATTACATGGAATTGAGGTAGCTTTAGAAGAGAAATAGATGATAGTTGTAAGCATTCCAGTCTCTAATGCTCAGTCTCTACTGAATTTGAATACAAAATAATATTTCAACAGGCAATGTCTCATTCGGTATACACCCGCATTTGGTATTTTTAACTAATTAGCTTTAGTCCCCCTTCCCCTTTTAAAAAACGTCAGGACCGGAACATGACTGTCGTTAGACAGTTTAGACTGATCCAAAACTGTCCCGAGATTTAATCCTCTGACTGCAGTTTTAACGCTTATGTCTTTTGAAGTTAGTTTGGTCTATCAGACGTTTTATTTCAAGATTGTGTTACGGTAGTCGGTCTTACAGCTATCTTATTTTAGGTGAGCATTAGCCTTGATCGATTCGGCTTCGTAAGAAACATTTGTACTCAATTTTTCATTTCACGCTAGTCTTAAATCCGAAAAATTATGATAGCACCGATTTCTCACGATCATTACTGGGGCATAATTGGAGACAGATGTTTTACCGGGGCACTCGCAGCTCTGGGGGCATCGAGCCGTACCTAATTACGTAAGATATATGCCCCGGTAACTAATTAAAATATATTTCGACAATTATGATTTATTCGAAAAAGTTTTTTAACGGAAGTCTTGTTATGGATTGTTGCGTTGGAGACGATGTGTTAGAATTTATTCCGAGATTTTTTATTGACGTGGTTGCTTGGTATACGAGTTTAATTCATAGCGTTGAAAACCTATCTGAATGTGAAGAAAGAGACATAAGTACAAGTGAAGAAATGCTAACTTTTTTTACTATATGGACCTCATAACTAGAAGATGGATCATAATATTGTGGTAAATCGCGATAATATCGCTTTCTAATGGTCATTTACAACCTATTCGCAACGCTAGATCAGTAATATAATTATTTTAAACTGACACTTAAGCATTCTGACATAACTGACCAATTACCAACACTGAATTTTAATTAACTAATTATTACAATAATGTATCCAACTGCTAATGCTGCAAGCCAAGCGTTAAGACCTTATCATTATAACATGGTGACCAGATACTGGCCTAAGTTTGATTTCTCGTATAATGTAGTCCAAATGTACAATTTAATAAAAATTGCCAATATACAAAATGTGTTTAAGTTTGTAAGGATAGATAGAATATTTTAAGTTAGACATTCCAACAACTAGTACATTTACGCCAAAACCGTTTAACAGATTTTTGAATTTTTAAATTATTGTAGTATCAAATCTGAACCAAGCGGATAGCTTACTAAATATTATGATTTAAAGAAATAGATACCTCAAGGAACAGGAAGAACAAGACTTATTAGCTCTAAGGAGGTGTAGAGTTTCTTGGTATTCTTCATAAGGCTTCAGGATTTGAGGGACTTAAGCACCGCAAAGGGAAATCTCGTCTTGCAAAAGGGTGACCTAAACAGGTAAAGTTTACCCTATATACCTACTATATAATAGCATATTAAGTAAAATTGTATTAGTAGCATGGTATGAAGAATAAAATAGTTTTTAATAGCAAATATGAGGTAATAAGGTACAAATAATTGCAAACAAGTTAGTCAGAGTAATACTTTATCTAGAAATTTTATATTTTTAAAGTTTGGTTCCTTCGTGTTCGTATCTTATTGTATCTTCTTTACTATCCATGATATTGTTACATATCATATTACTTCTGAATGAGACTGATTTCTTTTTGAAAAAGCATACATTTCAGCCTCAAAATAATGGAAATCGCCATTACTACGTCGCCCTTTGTCGCGGTCGCCCGGAATGCTGAAACATTAACTATAATTATGACTGGACCGCTGAAATTAACATTTCGTAGTAACGCCACAGGATCAGCACGGATACTTCTGTCAATTAGTACTGATATTCATTAATCATCATCATCATCATCATCAAACTTGTCTACTATTTTGACGCCGTCTATCATACTAGTTTGTGAGTAATATCGAAAGAAATCAGTAATAGTAATTAGGTAGGCATGTAGCTTTTACAGTTATTTTAGTAAGTAAAAATATAATATACAAATGAATCTTAAAAAATGCACCTGCTGAAAATAAAGTAAAACCTTTAAAATGAAATAATACATCAATGCCATATCTAAATACAAAACAGTGTAAGTACCTAAATACAAAGATTTACAGATAATTCACATCTAAATAAATAGATATAAGGTCTCTTTTTGCTGCCCCAAAAATGAAACGTAATTTGGTCTGATCGACAATAATTTGTAGAATAGGAAATTCGATATTCCAAGGATCCTCATTTAATACGAAATACCTTTGAAATACGAAGCAATAGACTATGAAATAAAAAAAATCTATGAGAATAAAAACAAGAATAGTCAATAGTCACTTCATATTGTGTTTGTCGAGTAAACTGGATGGGGTTCCGCAGTATCAAGTTACCTTTGATAGAGCACATAACGAAGATAATGATCTCGATGCGACAGAATATACATTGCGTAGAATGTATTAAGAAGAATGTAACAAGTTTCTACGAATCGCGCAGTGGAGAAGAGACAATATGAAATAAACGCTAACTTATAAGCATGGTTAGAATATCCCGCAGGAGGCAACGAGTGGTGAGTGAACTATACTAACCTAAATTGCTTACAATACCATCATTGTCTTAAAGCGACGTGAAATTTTCTTTTTATCGCTTTTCAACTCGTATCGTCTTTGTAAATAGAGATTAAAATGTTTGTAAATAGCGTCAAGTGGGAAATTTTAAATTTAGATTAGCCCGTAAAGGCATAAACAGCATCCTGGATAATGGATCAAAGTAGTATTATTGCTTCAATATGAGCTTCTTTATGTGCAAAGGATTAATGTTTTGGTCAATCCGGTAGATTTTTGGCATGTATTTTGCTAGTGCTCACGATAAATATGCGTTTAAGTATGTTCAAGTTTTCTGAAACTTTTCAAAAGTGATCTGTAACGAACACTAAATAGGTACCATATTTCAACTACAAGAATAAACATTTTGTCATGTTAATGAAATTGTACATACTACATATTAGGGTATAATCTATTCATATGGCAGTATTTTTATTGAAGTTAAATTAACAACAAAATTCAGCCTGCTTCACACACACTGCAGTACATTTTGTATTTAGAATAAAAAGTGTGAATTTTGGCCGCGCGCCAAACGGAGGCGCCACAGTCGCTGACAGCTGTCAGGACCGACTTCAAAAAAGTGTTGAAATGTCAGCGGTAAAAATAACACCGCTCCTTTGATATGGTTGACTTAATTGCGTATTTGTATTTTCCACGCCAAAAATGAGGCGCGATTTGACCAAAGAGTAATGCGAAATACGGTCATGAGAAACGTGGCTATTTTTGATGAAATTGTGGCGTTGATTCGATTGTTATGGATTAAGTGAATTTTACCATTCCTAACAATTAATGCGTAACTTTTTTTCAAAACTAAGAAGTGAACTAATGTTATATTTCTTGCAATCCTTCTATCACTTGACACAGCTTACTAAATTGATCATAATTTTTCACTTAAATCTATGTTTAAATAACGATTTAAAAGAATTACGTCTCGTGAAGACGGAATGACGGATAATTGTAGGCAGATGGGATAAGGCAGAGCCACAGACCGATGAAAAAGAATAGGTAGACAAGATAATATGTATATTTCTGTAATAAGCTGAAGGTGTAAAATAAATAAGTATTTTATTTTACAACTTCAGCTTGTTAGAACAGTTTTCTGTTTTAATAAACTGAGATAGTGGTATAATTTTATTTTAAGATTTAATTTTTTACAATATTAGCTCTGAATTCATTAAGTTTGTCATAAAATCATTACAAATGTATAAGAATTTGTGCGTCTGATCTGAATCTTTTGTGCTGAATGCTAATTATTATTATACAAATTTTTATTACGATGGCACTACTATTTTGAAACATAAATGCATTGTGCATTTTTTAAATATTTTAAGAAACACATCTTATTAAACTTACTTCGCTCTATGCACACCCCAATTAAACATTTAATAATACCCCTCCATTTGCTTAAGTAGGCACACGTGGCGTCGCCTCCCGGTTCCCAGCTTAAGACGATCGATATTTTTGACTTCCTCAACTTTACTTCTTACTTTATTTCTCAATATTATTATTAGCTTTCTTTATTTGCTTACTCTTTCTTTACACTACTGAAAATTATTATTTGCCAAAAATTTTAATAAATAAGTCTAAGTGACATTAATTAGGTATAATATAATATCCTGAATCAAGAAATATTGTACAAAATTGTATAATGTTCATGGCGAATGTAAAATCATTTCCTACTACGATACTTCAGGTAGGTACTGTTTAAGGCAATCACGAACTTACATCATTCGGTACTAGTATTGCAATTATTACACATTCAAGTTACTAGTGTAAGCGTTAAGCATCTTACTGACGATCCAAACAAATGACATCAATGCAAATAAAACTAATTAAACCGATTTTGTCGCGGCTTATTTCATTTTAATTTATCCCGACGGGTCACGGCCGTGGTTATTTATTTAATAAATTTACCAATACAAAAGAAAGACACATAAACAAGTTAATACGCGCACCTAAAACATAACCGCTATCGCTTTTGCCTTGCGCCATTTATTAACATAACTTGACAGATGCATTAGATGGTATCGGAGTGTAGCCGAGATAATATTGTCCGTTCGTTTGAGAGCGTGTTAAACCTACGTTGCTATTTTAACGATGTCTACAAATATCTATGCGAAACCAAAACATAGAATTACTGCTCATTTCTGTCTCTCTCCGTCCATATCCGTCCGGTTGGACAATTGGAGAGCAATGGTAAAATATAGCGAGACGTTTTTACGACAATTACTATTGATTTGAAATTATTTGATAGTCTAAAATCCTGTTCGCAATTTTATTAGCTATTCGCTAAACCATAAGTCGGAATTGACTGTAAAATAAGTCACGGCATACCAAACATTACACACAATTTCAAACCTTAGAATTGAGATACAGTTAGGTAGATCAACAATAAGTAGGTATACGTATTGTTAACTTAAGTAGATATTGTAATTTCTTTGGAATATTTCGGGTGGCACATTTCAAATACACTTATAAATTCATGGCTGCTTAATAAATTAAACAGTAATTCAATTAAAACATAATCTAGCGTCCCGCTCCGTCAATATCGGAATGTTGGCAAATATAGCGGAGTGGAGTGTTCGGCAAACACACGGTGCATTTTACTTAATTGAATGCTTAATGACTACTGTACTTAGGTAACGGCCGTGCTTAGACTTAATTGGACTTGATGAAGACGGATCGAGATCAATAATGGCATTCAGACATAGCCGGAAGTTATGATGACGATAATAGCAATCAGCAGAGAAAATATGATATCCTAAAAATTACAGCCACACATAAATTGAAAAACACATTAAAGTTGTAGGTATAGGTACGTTATAAAAACAGAATTTAAATACAGTAAAAATAATAAGAAAGCAAAAGAAAGCAAAAATACTTTTATACTTACAGTAAAAAATGTAAATCAACGAATGAAAAATCTATGACCAAAAACATAAAGATTTAAAATATTAAATCCATAAAACATTGAAATTCAAAAGTTGATATAAACACAGGGTATCGGACGCATGAAATTGAATGGGCCGGTTTTAGGTGATTGAAGTCTACGTGTACCGGACGGGAGGTTTTTTTACTGTACGATGCTAGAACATTTTGAAATAAAGTAAATAAATATGTTATAACTTATATATGTACGTTAATGTGAAGCGAAGTGACTGCAACTTTAAAGTTAAACAAAGCTTAATATTATGTTGTAATAATACATAATATTTATAATGTAGGTAGCTAAGTAATATTGCAGCAAAACTAACTTATTAAGATCTTGACTTGTTTCTAACAATCACAAGCACTGCAGTTCTGTAAAGTTTAAACCGGCTAAAAACTAGTAAATAGCGATAAAATTACTCGATTAACAATTTATATAATAACAGGGTAGATTTAGTTACACACTTTAACTAAAACAAGCGAACCGAGCAAACCTAAACAGAACATCAACAAATTAACTTAAACAACAAAATACTTAAACAACAGAACAACAAGAACACCAAACAACGAGGAAATTTAGTTTCCATTTAGTGCATTATCAACAACGACAGCACGGCACGTTTATTTGCAAATATTGAATATCGTCTCGAGAGCTTCACAAACTATAGACTCGTCCGTGCACACATACACGTTCGCAACAAATAAATTTAATTGATATACCTACATATTGAAATGAATTTAATGTTAGTTCAATCTATCTCACTTGAAGGACACTTCACAATAAGTTGTAAAAATACTCGTAGGTTACCTATTAAAAGTAATGTATCAAACATAAAAAAATTTACATCTAATTTATCAACATGAATACAATATTAATTTATTCATAAACACTTATTTATCAATAGAGTAAGTCCTATAACATTTTCATGTTTAGTCTTAAAGCTTACTTGAATAAAACATGTCAGACATCTTAGTCCATTTCAGACTGATTAAAATGTTTTCCAATAAACTTGTGTATTTTCATATTGGAAATAAAATCCGGCAGCGGAAATCCACGAACCCTTATAAATATTCGGGCGGCGTTTCGATTCCGTCTTAATCTTCAAAAGGATTGTTTACTGTAAACATTCAGATTCCGAGTTAACTAGATGGACCGTACCTTAAGACTCGCGCAGATTCAAGTCGAGTAATTAATAGAAGTAATATTAATTTTATGTATTTACCTAAGCTTATATTATCTTACCTTATAACCATACTCTTGTTATTAAAATACTAGATGAATCGACGAAGGTCTTGTTTGTCTTTGTAGTGTGTGCGTTTTTAACTACCTTTTGTAAGCATTATATTTCATTGCAACTTACTTTTGTAGTAAAATCTCTCATAAATCATAATATTATATTTTTCTAATTTCTGATTTCAATGTAAGTATTCAGTATTTATTCGACAATGTGTAAAGAAATGCTTCAAATTTTTGGTGAATATTTTTGGATAAATTACAACCAAGAAAAAAACACTAAAATCGTTGTCGGTAATGTGTGTTGGTGCTATTCTTACATTTACAAGTCTAATTAATCCTTCAAGTGTAAGGAGCATTCGGAGCCGAAGCCGGTCGGTCGCGGCATTATGATAATTCGGATGATGCATACAAAGTAGCCACAGAATCACTGATCAGGTTCGATGTTCCTGAATAATAATCATGATCAACGCTAAGCAACGTTTCGTGAAATGTAGACGTACTTAATATTGATGAAAGGATTGACTTTGTTGTGCTATGGATTTGGTTTGAATTAAGTTTAGATTAATTTATCTTAAATAAATAAGATATACCCCAGAAGCTACAGATCTATTAAACGAAAATATTATCCAGTGTCTCCAATAAATATTTCATGGATATTTGCTTACGTATGGATGGCATAGGTTTTTATCTCAATACTACTTCTGCTGCTACTACTACTGCTATAGATATTATTAATACTTCATCTTCAAAGCTTCATTTCCTCATTATTACAATGTCTAATTTGAGCTATTTCTGATTTATAACAGCACTATACTTAATGTCGTTCGACGTCCTAAATAGTTTTCCTCCACTATTATCACGACACTTTGCATAAACGACGTGCTGGGAATCTTCAGGTGGTATCGAACGATGTTATTTCTGATAGGTCAGAGTACTAATTATACACTGCCGGCGTTGACGACTAAACGATGGTCAATTATTTTGTAAATTAGTAGTCTAAAATTTATAAGTGATTAATGAATGGCGCACTTATTCACAGAAATTTTTAGGCTAGCTTAGTACTTAGGTTATCACAAAAATACTTAGTTATCACAAACATATTGATGTACTTTAAATAATACTTAATAATGTCGGGTATTTGTAATGTATCTGGATATGTAAATACAATCAGATCAAAAGTAAACGGGTGTAGATATATTCAGAAACAACTATTGTATCAGTAGGAGGTAATGTTAAGATACTGTTTGACATAGTTATCTCAATATTATATTTACCAAGGTAAAATATACAACACTATTTTATAACTACACCTGTAGCAAGTAGGTAGGTTGATATAGTTGGTAGGTACATTTAGACTGAACACAGTGTTTTAATGAGATTCGTATTAACGCAGACGAAGGCGCAGACAAAGCTAGTATTTCATACGATTCTGTAGCTGATGTTCAATCTTCACATTCCAAGCACACACAATACAAAATAAGTAGTAAAAAAATTGTATAGCATTGAAGTCGTTAAGGAGCAATGTGAGTTGATCAGATCTGATGCAGATCAGACGACTCAATCTGAGCACGGGCGAATTGCGTCTCATTACGCGGTGTAAGTGATGAGACGTAGCGATGGTACTTACTTAATTTTGAATAATTGGAAGTAGAATTTGAGTATGAATAAGAAATAGAAAGTTTAGAAAAGCTCAACTAAAAATAACTACGTTCAGGTAAATTCTGTTAGAATTAAAGGAAGAATCAAATAACTCGATTATAAGATTATTTTCATTCGAACAGAATAATATAATATTAATAAATATATTCCAACAT
>DWAK01000090.1:0-14625 GCA_018230145.1 Lepidochrysops patricia
ACGCACGCACACACACACACACACACACACACACACACACACACACACACACACATATTCGGCGTTGCACCCCCACTTCGTTTGCCTCAAATGGTTGCCTGAATGCATGCATGCGAAAAATTAAACATTAGGTGTCTAGTGGTAGTGTGGTCGGTGGTTATTTGCATGTTTGTCTCTGTCACTCTATTTACCTATAATGTATATTATTTCAAATAAGCTATCCAACCGGAACTGTAAGTCTAACAACATCACAAGGCCTAATCACTGCGTTGAGAAACAAAAATAATTAAGCCCTAGGCCGTGCTTAATGATCTAACAAAGTTAATCACCACTTAACGGCTGGTTAACTGTCACTTAATCACATTTGACGTTTGAACTACAAAATCCATAATATTATAGTTTATTTCAAAGGAACTTAACTATTACTGTAACACTGACAACACACAGAATTATGCTTCGTAAAATATTTTATTATTAAATTACAAATAACATTAAAATTACAAATACCTATATTGTTATTAGTTAATACAGTGTAGTCAAGATTAAAAACAGTTTTGTAAGATAAAATATTTAGTATAAATGAAAGTTTGGACTGTACACGCTTATGTCAGTACAATATTATGTTTTTATTATAATATAATACAAAATATAACGTAACGTTAAATCTTCTTTATAATATAGGTCAGTAGCCCTCGCGACATGAATTCCCATCAGCAACTTTGCATTTTTACCGCCATTTTAATAAGTGTTAATCAGTAGCGAAGGGTAAATTTTCTTTAGAAGGGAGCCGTAGTCGTTAGATAAGGCATGTCTACAACTGCATACAGCACTGTGCAATACAGAAATTTTCATTAAAAGGTAATGGAGTTGTTTAGACACCTCGCCACTGGTATTTATTTTAACTAGCCATCCTCGTGCAAAAATGTAAGCTACTGATTTTATTAACCCCGACACAAGAGGGGTAAATGTACCTTTTTACTGTCTGTTAGACAGACATGTGAAATTTTGTGTCGTCCCCTATTTTTTACGCAAAAACTTTTGTAAAACACAGATTTTTAGTTAGAGCTATAATTATTATCTATATGTGTATAATTTTGTAATCTCAAATTTTGTATCGCTGTTGTACTGCCTTTGAATGGACACTTTGCTACTGCATCGCTATAATAAGTCGCCGTAGCTATGTGTCCTTTAAATATATTTGAAGAGGTAATAGTATATTATGCAACTAGTGGCGATGTGATCATTTACGCTCGAGAGCAAAGTAAGGACAAGGAAGAAAGTGACAAGGATAGGCTATCTGCAAAGATGTTGTGTGCGACAAGGACAGTCTATGTGCGGTAAATGAAATCCGTGTGCGACGAGGATAGGTTAGGTATATTATGCAAAAAATGTTATGTGCGAGAAGGATAGTTAGTGTGCGGTAAATATTATTTGAGTTAGGTAAATAATTCATGCATAATTGGCTCTATACTCACCGCAATAGCACGCGTCAATACAGTATATTTACACCGCATGAGTGTTAAAAAATATTTTTTTAACGATCATGCGGCGTAAGTAGGTACTATTTTCTGCATAGTTTTGCGTTTGGTATAGAACATAACCGCACACTTGAGTTTAACCACACTCGTTTTTGAATTTCGAACACTATTCGCGAATTTTCTGCAATGGCGAGCGCTGAAATATTTACTTTTAAAAATAATATATTGCATTCGTGTGGTATTGTCATTTGCCCACTCGAGAAACTTATGTCATGCGTAATCGACAAATTACTGCACTAGTTGCATAATATACTATTCAAACTTTCAACTTTGAATTTCTTACATTAATGATTTTATGAATGATATTCATCTAGTGTTTTTAAGTGATTGTATAAATCCGTAACTTTCGATGATCAATAATTCGGGCAGTAACAATGAGTTATCGTTGGTTCACTGCCAACGGTTGAGTAATAGCGAGATATATCTTCACTCACATTTTACACTAATACTGCGATTTTACTTTAAATTAAAAAGCATAGGACCGCGCTCGTTTTATTCTTTATAAAGGCAACAAAGAAAATAAAGTATATAATTATAAAGTAAATAAAGATTGAAGAGTAAAGAAGAAGAGAAGTAAAGAAATAAAGAGAAGATAAATAAAGAGAAGAAAAATAAAGATATAATATAATATTGTCCTCACGACATCGATGTGAAATCAGTTTCGCATGTAAGAAACGTTTCAAATCTAGGGTAGCTACGAATACATGCATTTTTATCAAAATTTATCGAGCTTTTTGCACTTAAAATTATAGCAAACACAGATAAGCGCATACACACTAACACACAGACACACACACACACACACAATATTGGTGTGATGCATAATAATGGACTGTATTATAAGGTTTTCTTTACTTCTCGTAGTGGTTGTGCTACGATGTGTAGCATAAGCGTAGCGTCGTAGGAAATACCGTAGACCTACTACGAAATGAACGTACCGTACACATTGACCGTACATATGAAATGTAAAGTGAGTGATATCGTAACGATAAAATCTTATGGTATTTTTACCGTGTATTTTACCAGCATTGTCAACGTATTCACTACAAGATGTTTTGTCAAAATCTTTTTCTGCTGCGCATTTAATAAATAACATGTGTCACAGTGTAAACACACTTCGCCTCTGACTCTAACGAACGTAACACTTTTTCCTTTTGAATTATTAAATACCAGCCGTGACACATATAAGGGGACACAAAAATAAGTTTCGAGTGCGGATTTGTACCGTGTCTTAAATAAAAAGGACTTCACACACAGGGCAGGTAATGCATGCTATAATATACATATTATAGCAAGATACATCTTTCTATAGAAAATACGAAGATGTAAAAATATACATTATTGTTGTAGTTTATCTCGTATCGTCTCGTGTGCTATAATATACATCTTTACATTGCCTGCTCTGTCTGTGCAGTCCTTAAGATTGTGTTATTATGTTGTGTGAATAAATATGTGATTTTAATACTGGGTTTCTAAAGAGCTGTTAATAAAACTAAGTAGCTATAGTAAATCTAGAAAAGAGTATTACAATACTCAGATTATGTTACTGTCAATAGACGCATATACTATAGGACAAAGACGCAGAAGCAAAAAATATCCTAATTTAAATGGTCCCAGTAAAGATTGCGTGCCAAAATCATTAATTATTGTACGATAAAATCAAGATGGCGTAATAATATTAACGTCAGTGAAAAATTATTTTTTTTGTAGTATAATTTTATTTCATTTATATTTTTTTCAATAAATACCTAGGACCTCTTTGTATATTTAAAAATATAGGTATTTGGTTCCTTATTAACTATAGCTACTAAATCACTGCATTAAATGATAACTCTAGTAACAAACAAACTAATATTGAAGTCAGCTAGTCCAGCGTAAAATGCGAGCTGAGTCTAAAAATACATCGCGTAGGCGCCATTGACTTTACAACGAACACAGATTTTTAAATAGGCATGGATTATGCACGTCAGCTTGATTAAAGAGTTATTAAAAGATCTTTTGATTGAACACTTTTTATGATTAAGAGATCTTCAAAGGTCAGTAACATAATATTAGTACCTATAGATATTTTTTATAGATTTTATATTAGTATAGATTAATATTTTGACTATATTAAATGAATTGATGTCACAAATTTAAAGTGTTGTACTTCTCAACTCTCAACACGAGACTTGATTTTACTAGTATAAAATAAAATTACTAAATACTTGAATTGTTCTTTATACAAACAACAACGAACAAAGAAAACAATTAAACCCAAAATACTACCTATGTGACCAATGAGTATTTAGACACTAGAGTCCTAAGTACTAAGTAGTAAATCGTGCTGTCAACCACCTGCAAATGAATTTGGTGGCGGTTGCCCATGTACATAAAAGTTAACCGTTTTCGACCTTAATACTACCCCGGACATGATCTTAAAATGACCTACAATTGAGAGCCGTTGAATAATTTAAATATATTTTCAGGGTTTTATTTGTGTTTATCCTAACATTAAGTTGTAGATAATGGCCTATACTATTTAAGAACATTATTGCAGCTCCAAGTTGAATATAATTCGCTATTTGACTCCTATTTTAAAAATTCAATGTAACCTATATATTGAGAAATATAAATATATTCCTGCTTCAAAATAAACAAAAAGAAAATAAAATCCTATATTTAGTTTTTTTTTGCAATACCTACCTATATAAATATTGCAAAAAAAACACATTTTGTTCGCAAAATTAGAAAACTAAATCTTTATCATTGGTTTAATTACACCAAAAACAACATTTATTATGGCAAGTATTAAGACAAACGCAAAAATTACGGAGGTATTTGCAATTTTGTTCCTAACGCCTTATATCTTCAGACTCTCTTGCGTGACGTCACACGACAAGGACGACTTTCTATGGAGCGTTTTCTCGCAACTCGAGTATATAAATCTTTATACCTTCAAAAATATTGATTTTAGATAATAGAGTGTTTCTTCTGTAAAATTACTCATATTAATGCGGACTTTATACTTATACAATAAAAAAAATTCAAATAGCGTATTCAAATAACATATTTAAATATTTGCAGTTTATTGTGCAATGAACAAAAATAAAATCCATAAAAATATTTAAAATAAAAAACTTATATATTACGTAAATCGGTTTTACAAACAAAGAATGTAAAATTTCGGGACTAACTCAAAATGGATAAATGTTTATTTTATTTGGAAGCAATATTTTATTCGCAAGAGTGCGATTATGATCATTTAATACTTATTACGTCCATCCAGAGTGTCGTTAAGTGAAACAAATTAAGCCTCTTCAATTCATATCCCCTTGGTATATTGACGGAGCTGTTGACGCTCCAATAAGCGATACTTCCGCTCGTCGGTTTACGATTTCCTAGCGCTGAACAATTTCCTTGCATCCAATCCAAGTAATCGTTTTTCCGGTGTTAATTTGTATCGCTGATGGCTCGATTGGCTCACGCCTCAGTAAATATGAACGGTCACGGCTATAAACTGCTGCTGTCCTGGTAGAAGGTTTGAATGTTTGCATAGTCCCTGCGCATAATGTTATTGTTTACATGGAATTATTATCAGAGAAGGAAAATTGTCTTACCTTGGTTACATCGACATAATAATTTGAACTTAACTTCTCCTTGTTGTTGTCCTGATAGAAAGATTAAATATTTGCATTAGTTTATTCGCGATAAGTTTGTAATTAAGTAATATTGAATCATGAGTGTATGTGTCAAAATTTGTTAATACAATAAAACATATTTTTATGTATGACATTTTGATCTATCACCAACCGAAATCTTTCTTGAAAAGACAGCAATAGTTTTTGTCAAATCATCAATCTAGGTTTAAGCATCGTCCATATAAAAAGGTTTCGAATATAGGTATACAACATTTTTACAATTTACGAGAAATTCAATTCAATTTTTTCCTAAGACATAACCGAATTCCAAACTTTTTGTTCGTTATAAGTTTAACTTAATGAAATTATATTCTTTGTGACAATATCAAAAAGGTTCAAAGGGTGAGGGGTTTTAATATTCAAATGGCGGAAGAACCGTGGGTGACGAATGTGGGGTCAGTCTGGACCTTTTTCAGGTAAGATTTGAATTTAATTTAAATTGGTTTCTGACTTTTCCATAATTACGCTATTACGCAAGAGATACCCTAATCTGAAAACAATTCGGCCGAAGTGGGAGCGCACCTGTGCTTTGATTTTGCGTCTGTTATTGAACTGGATAATTTAAACTTTTATCCCCTTACGAAAATACCAGGTCCAAAAGATGTCTCATTGTGTTTTATTCGTCATCGTTTTAAAAACTAGCTGACCCAGCGAAGCGTTTCGCCTTACAGGCAATAAACGAGGAGAGTTTTCAAAGTTGCGTCTTGTATACCATGTTTGATAATAATCTACACTAGATTTAGCTTCAACTTATAAAATATGACAGCGCAAAAACAGACCAACTTTTCTATGCTAGTGTGCGTGACCGCTTTACACTCACGTCATGTCATACAAATTCATTCAATATGTCTATGTGTGTGTACAAATAAAGTCGAACAGTTAGCAATTATTTTTTTTCGACGTTTTCGCGCGGTGTTATACTCAATATGTATGTTGTATAAAAGTGTAGAAAATTTGAAATAACACTATATTACTAAAATATTTGCACAAATATTTAAAATGGCCGTGTTATTATAAATAATGATGCTAACTCCGCTCCGGACCGCTATAACGTGCAGTACCAAGTTATATTTCAAATTATAAATGCAATTAATGTCAGCAACACAAAATTTTACTCAAAACTGGAGCCGTAACTACATCAGCTATTGTTTGTAGTAATTATACAACCTATTAGAGTAGTCTACAATATACGCGCCAATTTGATAATGTCACGTCTATTCGCATAACATTGTTTATTGATTATAATTGGTGATATAGATTTATAAGAGAGGAAAGTAATATCCGCTTTCTAATGTTTTATGTCGGTAGTTTATGTATTTGATTTTGGACGACCTCTGTGGCTCACTGGTGAGGGTGTTTATCCCTCAAGCCGGCGGTCGCGGGTTTGAATCCCGCCGATGGAACAAAACGTTTTCTGTGTTCCTGAGTCATAGATGTTATTAAATATATGTATAATATGATAAAAATCTTAAATACATGTATAGTATAGAAGTATTAAATATATTTCCCGTTGTCTGGTCACCGTAACACAAGTCCTTCGGATACTTACCACGGGACCAGACCGACGCGACGTGGTGTGAAGCGTCCATAGATATTATTATTTAATAATATAGTGTTGCCTTAATTATTCAAAAGCCTTTTGTATAAGAAATAAAGCATTAAACTATTATTGACGAAAACTTCAGAAATAGCGTGTGAGGTGAAGTCATAGAGTCGTAAGAAGTTTTTGAGTATGTTCATACATTTGTTGGTGACGGAAGGTACACGCCTACATCCACGTTGACCTAAGGCTGCTTGTCCTACTTTTTTATACCTTATTTACTTTAATTCCGGCTGAACATTTCAAATTCGAGATCAGTGTTCGAAATTTGAAAAAAGTGTGCGGTGAATATAATTTAAGTGCAGTAAAAAATTCACAGCGCTCAAATTTAAAACATGCGTAAAAGGACTTTACTAACCGTATTAGCGTATTAGATAGTTATTATTCCGCATGAGTGACAAAAAATTACGAAATTATATAAATCACCATCACATTAATTATTGCATATACATTACCATGTAAAGCTTTTTTGCAAAGATAGTGATAAAAATACGAATAATATTGCTCACGCTGATGATGATGATGATGATGACGACACAAGCTTTTAAAACAAAAGGCGATAGTGCTTGAAACTATAACGTGTGTTCCATTCTCGAAACTTTCCAATCCAGTAGACGTCTTAAAAGATGACGTAAACACAAAACTGGCCCAAGGTAAGAGATAAGTTCTTCACATCTCGTAATTAAAAAAAAAGAAAAACCTCACCATCAAAGGATTAGACGAGTATACAAGTTAAATAGGTTACCAAGATTAACCGACATGTTTATACAGGTGAATGCGACGGCAAAAGTCTTGCATTTAGGCCGTGAGCTGGCCAAGTTATAACGCAGGCGGAATTTTAATTAAATATAGCATTAAGAGAATCTCGACTCAAAAACTCCGGTATTAGGTAGCAAGGGAATGAAATGTGACAAAATCCAAATGAGAAATGCAGGCCTTGAAAAGGATTAAAAATGTGGTCAAAAGCCTGTTGAGGTTGCTTAACAGGAAAGCCGTAATACACAACTACAGTACACTGTACAGTGTACAGTGTAATAAAGGACCTCTAAAATACTGATTTAAAAGAAAAGCAGGCATACATAAAACAAATTTCTAAAGGAAAGAAAGTGGAGTGGAGTTCTAGAATAGAGGGCTCGCTACTTCAGTGCACACTATTTTTGATAAGACAAAAAAGGCCAATGTCATGGAAATTGTGTGCACAAAAAATGTGATTAAATAGAACATACTATAACATCATAATGTTAAAAAAGTGGTTGTAGGGATAACCAAAATTATAAAGACTTAAAAACATGACTATAAAATCTAATTTTCTATGTCGATTAAATTTTCTATGAAACTTTTAAAGCTTGTTATCTGGCCAAGATGAAGGGGGATTAAAGCGGCCGACGAAAATAGGAATTTTTAAAAAGTTATTACCATAAAAATACAAAATTGAAATTTAATCTACAAGCTATAAATTTTTCGAAAACAAGCCTGTGAATTCAGATTATTGCTAGCAATATTATATTATCAATTTTTTCGATGCTTTAGTTTTTAATTGTTTATTATAACCAATTAAAATGTAGATACTACTACTAGTACTAAAATTCTAAACAAGTTCTTCCCACAAAATAAACTGCTACCTATCATTAACAGCAGCATTCGACTGCAACAATTCTACACTCCGTAAAACGTAAAAACTAACAGCCTTTAAATTTTTTATTATCCAGATGTAAGTAAGGGTATACAATGTAGTATATAGTTAGGTATTAAAATTATGAATAATATTGAAAATAAGATCATAATGTTACCAGCAAATTGTTAGGGCAGAAACTTTAGCATCAAATTGACACCACTCCCAATTTTCACATATTTTTCTTTACTCTTATACCTATTTATTCCACGATCGCAAACGCAACCTAAATACGAAATTGGATTAAACCTGAAATGTACCACCCGAAGAAGAAATAATATTTTCGTTGTTTATTTCTTTTGTCATTATTTTTGACATATTGCTAACCTCGACTTGAGGTGGGATGAGATGACCCCATAATTATTTTCACCCAAAGGGTTATACCTATACCTATATTTATTTCCTTTGATAACGCGAAACGATAGGTTGAATACCAAGATGATATTTCTTAATATGGCTGCTTTAATTTTGACAAAAATGTTTTTTACGGACATACAAGTTGTTAGATTCATCAGATTTTTAGTGCAGGATTCCTTTTATTTCTTCCGTTCGCGAGTACCAAGCCGTATCTTTTGCGGATTTATCGCGGTTTATTTTTAGGATTTCGTTGTTGTGACATCATCTTGATGTTATGGTTGCGGGAAGTCTTAAGCGTATCATAAAAATGAGAAAATTTATTTGCAAAAATATTATAGCTATAATATGACGGTGCAATTTTAACTTTCATATACAATGAAGGAAAAATTACATTTTAAGTAAAGGTATTGCATTCGTGTTTACTATACTACCTTAAATCATTTATCGTATTAGGTTAGCTATGAACATTATATAGAACATTGTACCTAGTATATGCGGTGTATGTGACACGTCGTTTTACGACTAAGTATATTTTTATGTTTTGTAAACGTAAAATGTCGACACAGGATCTAAATTGCTGAGCGGTCATGTTTTGACTACCTATTTTTATTACATACATAAGTACAAAATATATTTGAAAAACTAAGGAGATTTATTATTAAATTATACGATGCAGTATAACTGGTACTCTGACAAAACTAGTGTACTATTGAACCATACTTCCACGTAGTAAAGTCCAATTTGAGCACACAATCGCACATAAATTCTACATAATATGACATCTCTGAAACTGATTCGTATAGTATTACAAATTTAATTGGTGGTGAATTAAAAATATAATTAGAATGAAATAATGAAAACCTCATTTTTGTAAGTGGGTTGAAAATTGGTATATTTTATTGCAGGATCCTGAAATATTAGTCTCTTGAATAGAAAATCAAAATGGGGGTTAAGTAAAAACCTCTCTCTCTCTCTCTCTCTCTCTCTCTCTCTCATCAGTGTTTACATATTATTATGAAATATAAAGTTTTTAAAACATAACTTGCACACATAACATGTGAAATGTGAATACTCGCAATGTGACAGTACCTTAATTATATAGCGACAATGATTAGCCGAATATATGCAATATAAATTTCAATACCTTGTAACTGACTATTACTCAGTACTGGAATTAATAACAACAATTACATAAGTTACTGAAAATTATTTTTCAATATTAGAACGGATCATATTTTTATAACATTAATAGGATCTCATTACTGTAACAAAAATATAAGTTTTGACTGTAATAGCACTTATAATATAATATTAATTTAGTTTTTCAATCAATCCTTTCCAGTATACTTATTTTAAAGCCTCTTATAAAAGAAACAACACTTTGTAACTAAAGTATAGAAGAAATAGCCCTAATAAATAAATATAAGTGTGTCTGAGGGAGAAAGATTGTATTTTTATTGGTGGTCTCGAGTTTCATCGAGCAAACATTGACGAGGAGTTTCGAGATGTTTCGTTGTCAAAATTCAATAAAGACAAACACAATAACGCTTAACTTTTATCATCAATATCAATCGGTACTGCCGAAGTTTTCGATTGCGATACACAGATTAATCAGAGGGTGGAGCAACCTCATACGCCGGGACCCGAATTCCGAGCGTCGTAAATACAAGGTGAGCGTTTTTAGGGAGCAATCAAAATGTGACGTAGTTAATTAGCGTTTTATAATGGACATAAAGACGATTACAGACTGGAGTGCCGCTTTTGGAGATAAATAAATAAATAGTACTCACAATGTAGCGCAGAGGGGGCACATAGCCGAGAGCGCACGATAGGCTCGCCGCTCGGCCGCGCCACCGCGCTACCGCATGGCGCCAACCCGCCAGGGCTGCGACCGCGCGCCGATCCCACGCGTGAATCCCGCGCGCCAGCTAAACGCGCCACTACCGCGCGGCGACCCCGCTCACGTGCCGAGCGCGTGCAGATGAATCCCGCCGAACAGTCCGACTGTTGACAATCACCAATCACCAAATATAATATCTACCTACAACACGACACGTGCTCACACATTTTACGCGTACTGTCGCATTGCAGGAAGTTTGAATTTTACATTTTATATGCGGTATATCGTGCCGTAAATCGATTCGGATACTCACATCGGCATGCCAGGCTTCTATCAACTATCGTTAATGTAAACGGGGGCACTCATTTTGCGGGGTCACATAGGCCGCGTGAGTCGGGCCGGCCCGGCTGGAGCGGAGGCCGGGCCTGCCACGCCGTGTGCGGCGTCGCTGGCTGAGTGAGTGGTCGCGGGCGCGAGCGTTGGAGGCGACACGCGCGTTCGGCACTGCAGCCCGCCACTGAGGAGGGGCGGCCCGGGCGGCGCGCGATCCCCGCGCCCCCCGGACCGCCATGTGCCCGGAGCGAGCCTAGTACAGGGCTGGCGCACCGCGTAACATTTTCCTAAGTCAGGTCGTTTTTTCATTCATTCTACATTCAATACAGCTGATTTAATGGTTTGACTTTTTTAGGAAGTTTTATAAAACAAATTCTGTAACATAGTAACTACATAATAATAATTATGATGACAAAAATGTGAAGTGATTTTTACAAAGCACTTGTAACAGACAAGTTGTAAAGCCAAACTAACCAAATCAACCTCAGTATTATAATAACAATAGCGTTGAAGCCTCAACATTTTCAAACGTCACGTTGCATACAACTACGAAACGAAAAAACAACGCTATAAAAAAACGAGTACCTACCAGCCCTGAAATTTTCAGTGGTAAGCTCCGACTCCGGCCGAAAGTTGCCGAGTTCGGCCGAGGGGAAAGCCTGAGCCGAGCGCGGCGCCGCCCAGTCGATAAGGCCGTCTCCACTTCCTCAACAAAGACACTACTAACCTATAATAATTACATTCGCCGTTTACTTCACTGTTGCTAATTGTATTTACATGCACACGATTTGATTCCAATTAACGCTATTTTCATATTCTTTCTAAATCAATAAAAATATGAGGTTATAGCCTCCATGTTTCTTATTCCTATTTTCACTTGTATTTTTATAGTGGAAAGTAGTTTATAATTATTTATTTATAGCTTGATTTTAATATTATATTTTAGTTTATAATTATTTAATTATAGCTTGATTTTAATATTCGTATTTTAATTAATAATTATTAATATGTTAGTAATACATCAGTATCATAAACATTATCCAACCATCTTACTAGTAGGTATTATTTGTACTTATAGTAAAATGAGTTCCAAATTTTTCACATATTGGTTGAAATGAAAAGTAGTCAAATTAAAATGTTTTTATAATTTACACTATCGTTTTAATTAAAAGATTTGTTTTCTTGTAGATATGTTCTATTATTCTTTTAATTTTAAATATTATGCGCTTCGAAACTTTAAACAAAAGTGAAAAAATTATAGTACATAATAGTAATATTATATTGTAGTGTTTTGAGGTTATCCATTATACCCCTTGCTAAATTTCTATCCAACTTAAAAAAGGAGGTTCTATTTTTGGCTGGCATATTTTTATTTTTGATAAAAATATTTTCTGCACAGCCACTATCTTTAAGGGTGCAAAATGTACGAAACCGTAATATTTTTACGGATGTGTTTTATATGCTTAACTGAAATGGAATAAAAATATTTCCTAATTTTCCACATGAGAATAAATTACAATTTTATTTTTTGCTTCCGGTAATGCCTCGACTTTTACTGAATTAATGATAAGGTGTAAACAAGGTTTTTACAAAGCACATTTCCTCAAAAGTGGCAAATATCTAGAGTTCACGGTAGAAAATTGATATTAAATAAGTCGGTTTATTTGTTTTTATCACTTGTGCGGGAAAGTAGGTACTATCTTAACGGACGCTATTGCGGTTAGTAAAGAGCTGTTTAGGCATGCTATAAATTTGAGTGCTGTAAATTTTTTATTACACTCAAATGATATTTACCGCACACTTTTTTCAAATTTCGAGCACAGCTCGCGATATTTCAAATTTGCGGCGGGCACTGAGATAATACTTTATTTGTGATAAAAATAGTATGTTGCACTCGTGCAGTGTTGTCAATTGCTCACTCGACTCTAACTTACCGCACTAGTTGCATAATATACTATTAATAAACTTATCCTAAAAGTTCCATAAATTAAACGTATCACGATATAGAAAAGGTTCCGTGTTGAAATTCCAAAGCCAACTGCAGAAGTGAAAGAATGCTTCAAACCATTGTTAGTACTTTTATAAAGTTTAAATTGGAGGCCGCCTTTACTCATCCTTCATGGAATGTACTATAGAAGTTTATATATACCTGGTATATAATATATGACCCTATACTCGCCGCAATAGCATGCGTGATACTAGTACATACGTTGCATGAGTGTTAAAAAAAATAACAGATTTAATAAAATTGATACTAATTTTTTTATTGCAAAGGAAATTAAATTAAACAAAAAATCAAGGCGGCTCCATTCATTTCGTTCAAAAGGAATTACAGTCAAGTACCCCTTGATCGCTGTTCGATTTCCAATTAATTTAGATTGGAATCGAATCGATTTTATTTCGAGATTATATGACTTTATAATGAAATTGATCAATCTCTTCCAGAGAATTTCCTGGAGTTCTCTAGAATTTTCTACGAGCATTCGATTTTATAGCCCTCACTAGAACTCTTTACTATTGAAAATTGCGAACATATCCAGGTATTGCTCGCAGATTTTTCCACAAAGTACCACGTAGTACGTTGAAATCTTGAACATCTTAGTCAAAATACAACGTCAAAACATTCGACACTCAAGTGTTTTAATTTCAATTATTTTGTATTACCTACCTTAGAGCACTAATATCATTGGTGTGAATTTTCCCACATCTGCCAAATTCCGGCGTATATAGTCCGGGCCTTATCTGCAGTACAATTATCATAATAACATTATAGTATTAAGGTACATTACAAGAACGTAATAATTTTATTTTATAGGTAATATGTTGATTTTACATCAACTTCTAGCCGGCTGAAGTTGAATATTTATTTACAATTTTAAATATTTAGCCCACCAATACTCGACTAGCCGATCCTCGTTAGCGCGCTCGACATACTGTCAAACTGACTCGTTTAAAGTACGGTGAGCATAGCATGGGAATTATTTAGGACTAAATAAAAAAACTCCGAAGCGTCACCGAGAACCGCCATTAAACTTTTTAGAGATGACGGAGTCCATATAATAATAATAATATGGGCGGTTCTTTTTAAAGTACTCTGTGGACATTCAAATGGGTGATATGATCTTATATTTATTCGCTGCCCCACGGTTCGGAGTAAATTTTTCCTAACAGTTGGATAATACCATTATATTCATATTTACTCTTTACTAATAATATAATTAAAACAAAAGTGAGTTTGTTACTGATCATCATAAAATTTACCAAAAGTATATTATATTAGACCATGAAAAGAAGTATGACATACTTTTTATGTGCAAAAATGTATAGTTGTCGTGTAAAACTGTATTTACGTAAGTAGAATCACTGGGAAAAGTAAAGTGTTAATATCCTAACAAAAGTATCGGCATGGCCACTCCAGTGTTAACTGACAAACTCGCAGATTGGATTCTGTCATCTATCAGGCTTTTCTTGTACAGGACCTAAACTGTGTAACTTGCATCGACACGTGATGAAGCGGTATAGGGATTAAATTATCGCGCTACATAAATCACTAGATCGACAGTCTCGTACAAAAGTAACACTCGAAAGTGTCCCTAAAACTATAC
>DWAK01000091.1:0-14583 GCA_018230145.1 Lepidochrysops patricia
ATACTTCTATACTATACATGTATTTAAGATTTTTATTATATTATACACATATTAATAACATCGATGACCCAGGAACACAGAAAACTTTTTTGTTCCGTCGGCGGGATTCGAACCCGCGACCGCCGGCTTGAGGGCCAAACACCCTCACGGCTCACCACTGAGCCACAGAGGTCGTCAATCGTCAGTTACAAAATATTTAATATGCTTATTAGTTAAAAGTTAAAACATCTTATTAATTGGATTCGTTTTCAAAAATTAATCGGGCCGTCTCACTTCAAACGAGACATTTTTATTTATATAAGCTTTTTATCCCCATTAAAAATTCCCAAAAGTCAGATTACTGATTTGATTTAGCAGGACTACCAACGGCCTAAAATGTTAAATATCTTATTAAATTACGTTTGAATAATGTATGTTTTGACGCCGCGCCGGCCGAATTAGGTCGGCCCGGACGCACTCAAACGCATGCGCTGGCGCCGAGCAACTCGTGCGCAAGCAGTGACGGTACCTACTGCACTTCGTGATCGATTAGGATCTCAAACTCATTAATTACCAAGCATTAGGCTGAATATAAAAACACTCGACTTACGCAACGAGCATCGAAACGGAAAAGATATGATTCATCCAGACGGTAAATAACAGAAATGTTTCAGAAAATCCTGATAGGTCATTGATTCCAATTGCCTTTTTATTGCGACTAAAACAAAGATAACCAATAAATAAAAACACAATACACATCATAATTCCATAAAGAGAAACGCTGAGAGGCGACGACAAAACGGACGAGTCAAAAGTTACAAGGGAGGGACAAAACTTCCGCAATTACAAGCACCGAGCACATAAGTTTTCGCTAAAGGTTAACTTGCGACATTAAGTGATTTTTTAGCGTCTCAAACGATACAACGTGATGGGAAACACTCAAGGAAATAGCGGATAGCTTCAATCGCATTCTCAACTCCACACTTCACTTCCTCACCAGACGCCATCGATGACACTCTTCGGTTAACCCAATTAGTGACTTTCTCCGACATCTCAAATACTTCGCTAATGAACCGGCGTTTAATACCGTCATTAATCATCGATTAGACGAAAACAGTGGACACCCAGAAGACCTCTAATCGAACTCTAGCGCCGTGTATGGAACAGGGTCGACAGATCTAAGCTACAGGGGCGCGACGAGACGAGATGGTACCGTAAGGGACCCGATTACGTCGCGAATAAATCGCGTGCATCGTTGCCCGAATTAACGGTAACACACCGAATTCGGCTCGCAGCACAGCGAACGTGTCAATTACTTAGATTGATCGACTATTGCGGACCCTGGGAGAGCTGCTCCCGATTACAAAATAAGACGTTCCAATAATTCAGTGTCAGCATCGCCCACTAATTTATAGCGACAATTAAAGTGGGAAATATTACGGCGAACTAGATACTAATAAACACGGACAGTAATTGCTCGTAGATTTAGTGAGTGATGACTAATGATCTAATGGCTCATTAGAGCGTACTTTGTAAGCTACAAGGCATTAGGGTAATTTTACTTGAGTACGAGAAATGTGGAGCAATTATATTATGAAGCATTATGAATTATGATACATAATAAGTACAAGTGAATTTTCCTAAAATGTATGACGAACCAACCAAGACAATTTGGTACAATGGAATGCAATGCAGCTGAAGCTATTTCGTCTGGATAAACACGACATAATATTGACAAACGGCGTTCGTAGACCACAAAATATGTGGACAACGAAATATGAATCATCTTCGTGTTCGCGTAATCCCCTCGCATGTCAACAATTTTATTGTTCAGGAATTGTGCCCCATGTGAGCTAAAAAAGGACTAGCCATTCGTCTGCAAATTGCTAGGGCGTTTCGGTACTGCCCGTCAGTGTGTTATTAAGAATCAATTTTCACATCAAAGAATCATAAACTGTCACCTCGTTTCGTCGAAAATTCTTCCGTTTATTCATGCTCGTAATCGCTGCAAATTATTAATTTGCGTGGATTTATCGAGTGGCCATAATGAATGGTCCTCCGGACGTTTATTATGTACCGTTATTGGAATTGTTTAGATCGGCAGAATTTAATACTCGTGTGCAATAGCTGTCAATAGAACTCGTTATGTGTGGAGACGGCGGGAGGTAGTGGGACAGGTTCGCAACGGGACGTGTTTTCTTCAACAATGCACAACCAAAATAGGAGAGGCGAGCTCGTCAATTGCAAATCGCCACCTGTCGATGACCCCTAAGCGGTAAAGACTAACGGACACCCTACAAGGTTGTGTGTCCATTTCCACGTGAGCTTCGGAGAAGCTTAGAATAAAGTTGACGTTGAAGTAAACGAGCAGTCTGGAGAGATCTAGCGGAGCTGGCCCAGACTATCCCCAGTGTTTTGAATAAAGGTCGCGGGGTCGAGAGCAGTGTAGCGGCTAGTTTTTACGGCGAGCGGGGAAGTGTGTCAACTAACTGTTTAAACAAACATTGACATTGATTGTCGAATTAAACTAACTCTGATGTTTTATCTTCGATCTATATATCATACGTTTGCATTGTGCATGTACACGATTGGTCATTGTATAGATTGTGAGGCAGACGGCGCGACCCAATAATCAAAATAAGATTTATCTAATTTAATTGATGATACCGAATATTTGAAATGAGTTGATCGAATTCCGGATTGATTTGATATCTAACGTACAAGTGACCGCAATATCAACAATAGCTGTATGAATTTTGGATTGGAGACCCACCAAAAAAGCCATAAATAAGCAAACACTTTAGTTATCTAAGACACAAGAGTTAATCTGAAATCATTCTTTTAAGGACAAAATTACTCTTTGTTCCAATGATTTATACAATTTGCGGTTAAGATATAAACAAAGAATAAGCATAAATAAAACAATCCAATACATTATTTTTATCTTAACACGGGCCCATTGCAATGTTTCCGCGTCCGGCGTCTCGTATCTTAAATGTCATTACATATTATAAAAATATTTATTTGATTTAAAATCGAACACCAAATAAGGAAATTAAAGAGATGGTTTCACACCTCGCCTTTAAATGATTTTACCAGTTTCGTTTGTTCTATTCCTTTACGACTACTAGGTCGGATCTAGCCAAAATAAGTGTTTGACGAGGGATGCGAAAACCCATCGTTATGTACACAAATGCCACCCACACAGCCACTCATAGCTGATATGCGGAGGTACCTATTTAGGTGTAACATTATATTATGTATGTTGAACATTTACTTGAAGCTCAATTAATTTTATGTCACGTATTTGGCTGTCGAATTATCGTTAGATTAGACAAGAATATTAATCCCCGTGATTATTTTAATATCTTTAGCACGTATGCAAATCCTTAAATCCTTAGATCAAACATTTTTCCACAAGTTTTATAGCGACCTACGCGTTAATTAAAATAAATCGTTATATTTTTAAAGCTACAAGCATACAAGTTGGGAAGGGTAAAACTGTAGAAGGAAGCCACTAGTGAGACTTAGCAAATTTTTTAACACTGACTTCGAAATATGTAAGCTAATGAAAATTGAGTTTTTAGAAGCTTCACTACTGAAACTTACTTTAACTTTGTGGTTAGGTAAAATTTTGGTAAAAACATTACTACACACGATTCTTTTGGGCTTTAATTACAACAATTAAGGTAGAGAGACTTTCTCTAATCAATTCCATCTTTATCTAGCTGTTATCATGTACAAACACACTAACACACTTCCTCGACACTATCACTATGATCGATGATAATAACGAGGTTCTGCTGTTCCTCTGTTAGATTTGAAAATAGAATTCATAAAAAACATGCGTATGCGCATAATAAACGCTTCATTTAAATATCAGGCTGGCTAAACGAAATGTGTAAATAAGAGCGTTGTAAATAGGACTCTATGGTAATGTAAATAAAGTCGCAAATTAAACAAAAATGCTCCTGCGCACAAAAAAGAACATGCTTAAGGAGAAAAAACAAAGAATTGATAACATAAGTTTTTAAGGTGATAAAAGTTAGTAAATTTTAGTTTTATACATATACATAGAAACAATCTGCTAATATCAAATTGATTAGTAACTAACCTAACAAATCAGTCACATAAACATTGAATAGGTGTGACTAACTAGCGTTTTTATAAATATCTAATATGTGATAATAAATAATAACTACAGACAACTAGTTAATCATAATTCATAATTCACAGTACAGACAAATATGATTGTGATATCGAGTGTTCGGTGTTAGTCATGTACCTTATATGAAAACTTCATAACATCACATGAATAGATGACTACGATTTTTAAAATGTTGACGATATATTTTGTACACATAAAAGTCGTATTTAAATTAAACATCATAAAGGAAGAAGTTAGAAGTAAGATCGTAGGAAAAGAGAAAAATATATAAAAGTATATATAGTCAATACTTTGGTTAAGTTGTTGGTAGGCAGAGCCCAAATTCTCTAAATAGCTCCACTTGCGCAGAATTCTGTGAAAGTTAAGCTATCTCACTCACACTTATATGATAACTTAACCTGTGGTTATATTATCTGTGCTAGTGGCCCTTAAGTGGCACAATAAATCGTACAATAAAAGCGAGAGACAAATTCAAGTGATATACGATAACGCGCGTCACATTATGCAAATCATCCGACTAATATGGATCTGCATTTGCAGCTTTTGAGCTTATTGATTTTAATATAACGACCATATCTGGTGTCGCACACATCACACGCTGCTATACGTACATAGAGCATATACAAAATGGAGCGAAAATTTTGTGTGTGAAGAAAAAATTCCGCCAAAACTCGGCTGATACTACCGCCATGGTTACGGTAAAGTTGCAGCAAGCGCGTGTTCTCATAACAAATTTATCACTTGAAACAAACTGAAGTGTCCCGGCACATATAGTTCACATTTAACCTCTAGTACACGCTCGATGTAGGTACACTTATTAATTTAAAAGCTCACAGTTCCGTTTCGAGATAATGATAACTCGAGCCCATCTCAAGTCAAGACAAAGACTTCAACGAGTCAACCGTGTTTTTTTTTTCTTTTTTCCTTTTCTCTTTGTCATCACCAGCCAATCCATCACCTGCTAATAGGCCGGAGGACGTTGAACGGTGATATTGTGATAATTAATCTTCATTCATTGTAATAGCTATTGTATCTCGGTCATTTGTGTCAAAAGTTGAAAAATGTCCTGACATTCTTCATAGATGAAGTCATACCTTTCGGTCGATGATTTCTTGATACAGATGTTGTACCCATAGCAACAAAGACAAGAAATACGTGCATTCTTCAATTAATTTAATCACAAGAATAATTCACCAATTTAATTACAATTTGAACATCCCAACAGTTGACGTCTTATCTGTACGTGTAACCTACATACTTACTAGTAGATTTGGTTTTTTTTTTCGAAAGTTCTCGAACTATAATATACAATCAGAATTCGACTACAAACTGTTCTAGTAATTGACCTTTCAAATAAACCAAATACGCACAACGATGACTAGCGGCTACCTTTGAAAAAAAAATGTAAAAAAGTAGCCAAGCGGTGATTTATAGGCGGTGGGACGAGTGGGCGAACCCACGTATTTGGCCACATCGTTACACACTCAATCATTAGCCGTGCCAATTATAAAACCCTCCGCTTCAAATAAACTTGATTAGTCTGTGGGGTCAGGAACGAAGTAGTTAAATCTTATCCACTTTTATTTTGGACGTTTTTGTTGAAGACGTGTGAAGCTACACATATTTTGCAAGATTTTTGGCTTTAAGATTATAAAAAGGAATCTTTGAATTATTAACCTACTATCAAAAATTAAGAAGATTGCTTTAGCTGAGAAGTTCTTGGAAAAAAATAAGCCCTGTATACATTTAACTAGTCACAACAAGTGTCTCAAACGCATTCCACATTCGATGTGCATTGCGAGCAACACTTGTGTGTGCATTCACAAATTCGCAGCAGGTATCATTGAAAGTCATTCTCTGAATGACTGGAAAAACCTAATCGAATAACCTTATCACACAGCAATTTGCATAATTTAAGTACCTAATAACTCGCTTATAGAAAACAAAAGAACATTTAATCGAAAACATTTCATCACAGCAAGAAGCCACATTGGCGCTTTCGACGCAACAGTAGCATTGAGCCAATTATTTGGGGCCGTTTTAGTTTGTTCGCGTAATGGCCGTGACCTCTCCACCGGAAGGTTTACCGATTCCCCGCTCCATTCACCTCAGGCCCCACGGTACCCCACCATTCGCTTTCTTCGGATTCTGACCCGCTTTTCATAACTTCAGCGGTTCGCCGCTCGCACGACGCGAGAAATCGACGAATTTCGATACTCAACGTCGAGAACAAATTGACAACATCTACAAAAACAAATGCCCCAAGTCCTTATTATAATAATAGAAAGAGACAAACAAGGAAAAGAGACCGAACATGACATTTAGAAAAGATACAAAAAGTGTTTTGTAACGTAAACGTTAGAAAAAGTGTGTCAAGTGTATGCGTGTTAGTTTATTGGAAAAATAATCCCCAACCGTTATTCGCCATGTTCCATATTTAAATTATAACAGTTAAATAACATAACGATTAATATGCTAAAATTAAACTACGGATTACGAAATGAACCGAATTTCAATATAAAAGCTTTTAAAATTGATATTTCAATCATACAATAATTAATGGCTTTTATAGAACCACTTGTATATCAAGGAAACCTTCCTATTGCAGCTGCCACGAGCAAACTTAATGCCTTTTATTTGGTCAAATCAAAACATAATATTTTCCTCATAACTCCAGTAACAAAGTTCTAAACTGGAGATCTGAGAGGAAACATAGGACGGATTATATAGCTGTAAGATGCACTCTTATTTCGCAATTTCTGCGCAACGAAGCCGAAAATTTTCTATACGGCTAGGAGCGTTTAAAATCAGAGTCGACTGTTTCTGATTTAGCCGTTACACCACATGGGGAGTACCGGTGAGGGAGAAGCGGCAAATGTCACGCAGCCTGTGAAACACAATATGTATTGCGGTCGGTCGGCCAACTCTACCAATGTCAAATGTATTTACCATGCAACTTATTTACCAACATATTCTATCAGTATTCAGTTTGCAGAGTTCTTAGAATCACATATGTATATCTAACTTGGATTTCAGTAAATTTTCAAGATTTTCTTATCAAAATATCAGATGTCTTCATATATAACCATTAACCATGTTCTTATAATTTTCTTAATGCACTGGTACCTATATTATTATTTTTATAAAACGTTCAATGCGAAGTTAAATAATCTTTACGATTTCCAAAGCGATCTTTATCTTTTTATGAGACACAAACAAAGAACATGTCTCAATTTACGACCCCCGCTTCCTCAATCCCATCAATCAGCAATAAGCCACAAACACGATTAAACAAAACAATGAAGGCATAAAGCACGGTTCCCGGGCGATAGAGCCACGGAAAGTTCGCGGCGATCGCGCTATCTCAATTGATGGTTTCCGGTGCACACCACAGAGCACAGCAGCTGTAGCCTGTACGCGGCACACTTCGACCGCGCGCATAGAAAGCGACTCTCGCCCAAAAATGCGAGTCCGCCATATTGAATCCATTTGGCATGTTGACTGATGCGATAAGTGCTTATTGTATACATTGTTTAATGTTGCAGAGGGTTGTGGAGTTTGGATCTGTGAGCAATTATGAAGTTGTTGACTATTGCTGACAAAAACTTTTCAATTCCACATCAGAAAACACTAGCGGAATTGTCCCTTCACTGGGAACTGAAAAAAGTGGCGTAAAGATCTTGATATAGATACAAAAAAAGATATCATCTTATCACGTTTGCCGCAATACGTGGATGCCTAGGGAGGAATTTGTTTTTGAAGAACCAACAGAATCGTGTCATTTGCCTAACCTTATTAGCTGATTAAATGTTTTCAATTTCGAATTTTTTAATATTGTTTACTATAAATATCTTAATTATGTGTTAGCGCTATCGCAAACAATAAGGGCAAATAGTATCAAATGTAATATCCGGTCTCGTAACCATTAGCATACCGCTACTTTGCGAATGAATATTCTGCTAATCGGCTATCCAGGAAATTGGACTGACGATAGCGAACACGAATAGCAGACATCCCGTTACTTGCGCAACACTTCGGGAGGAAAGAGATTTCTGATCCTTGGAACCGTACGATGGCCTATTAATTTAGTTCAAGGCTGGCCAACACCAGGCCCGCGGGCCGCGAAAAAAATGAGTATTGCGCTTGTCCTGAAAGTAACTGAAAAAGGAAAATTAAATGGCCGTGGACAGCCTTGATTTAGTTAATCATTGTGCTGGATATATACGAAGTTTTCAAAGTAGTCTTAGCAGAAACGTGCTCTTTACATCTAACTATCTCTTTATATCATGACGTCACTGTTTATAGCATAATAATGAACTTACACTAATTAGCAAACAGCGATTAAATAGAAGCAAGTGGGCAATCGATTAGCCAGTCAACCTGCTAAACAAAGTTAAAATATGGGCGTTTATTACACAGGTTGTAGTTTTTGACGGCGACTGGTTGAACTTGATCGCGCTGAATTCTCATCGCGTTTCTCGTCTCTTCTCATGGTGTTGTCACAGCGTTTTTAGAGTATATGGAAACAAGGATGTAATTATTGAAAATAAAGGGCGAACTTATTGTATTGCAGTCGTTAATCAAAGGGACGATGGACGGGAACAAAAAACCGGCGTCGAAACGAAGCCGTCAGCTGACACCTAATGCTCTTTTTACGTACCAGTTAACTAGGAGGCCATTTTGTCTACATGGTTAACGACCTCCGGGGACTCCTACTAAGGCATGAGTAAGTCATCGGGATTGGCAAAATCGATGTATTTTAATAAAACGCTTAGTCATACATTATTCATATTGGTGTGGCTTACTTGAGGTCAAATTAGGATCTAAAGTAAAATGACGTCAACTACATAAACACCTTGTATTAATTCACTGAAAGGAAGCCGAATTTTTCATTACTTGACCGAGATTGTGCAAAAACAGACTTTAATCTTCTTCTATTAAAGTCTTTGTAATATAACCAGGAGAAATTTGGGCAGGTTAGGTAGGAAGCCAACACGTAACCCGCCCATATTAAGTAATGTTAGTTGTCACAGGCACATAACACCAACAAAGTTCGTTTACTTGATCCGCGCATATCGAACATTCCAGGAAGCATTATTATAAGCTAGTTTATTTCCATACATGTGGATGTACGGCCATACAATTCGATCTTATTTCTATAGCGTGAAGGTTCAAAATGGGCACACCGTGGGTCTGCATGGTACATTACAGTGCAGACATGTTAGCTGGGCAGCATTAGATAAATTCTGCAGGGAACAATGGCCAGAGAGGCCAAAATAAAGGTCAGGGCTGTACGGTGGACGCTTATTAAGCATTCATAGCTTCGCATAATGCACGCGAAACAACGAGAGACAGGCACGCTCGCTCGGACGACTCTAGATAATATTTCTTGAAGATAATGTTATGAAAAGTTTACCAAGGAATTAGCTTTCCCAAAAGGACATACTGACTAATCTTCACATATTTTATTCTTACATATTATTATAAAACTAAGTCCGCGGCCGTGTCCGTCTGTCTGTTCGCACACAAGTCAAAAACTACTGCATGGATTTTCATGCGGTCTTCACTAATTGATGAGTATAGAAAGTTGATCAAGTCTCAATAAACAAGATGAGATTTTTATATAAAACATCAATAACTCCTCTACGTAGTTATATAATATACTACTTACAATATGTAGCATAATAATATTACTCTTTCATCTTTGGCTATACGCTATCGCCTCTATCAGAACATTATGATTGTAATCGACAAGTGTTCGAATGTTTTGGTCGTTATTTTAAATGTGTATGGCATTACTATTTTATAGTGACATCATCAGTATGGACAATATTAGTCACTAGAAACGTATTTCAAACAAGTTTTGCGCATTATAAAACCAATCGCTAACATTCAACGGAAGTCGGAGTTTTTATAATTTTAGTGATCCGATTAGTCTGATACGAGTCCACGCTTTAAGGTTAGAGTAAAATTTCGTGGATGGCGTAGATACATATGGGTACGGTAAATATGATGATAGGCTATGTATGAAAGAACTTTATATATATCTAAAATTCATAGAATCAAAACTATTATATTATCCTTCAACTAAAAAAATGAGTCGTATATTTTTATTATTGAAGATAATAAAAGATATAAAACTATATCTCGTTTCAAGGAAGTTCTAGTAATTATCAAGCTAGTAAATGTGTAAGCTGATAAAAGAAAATTGATATGGTTTAATAATAGTTATGGACGACCTTGTTTGAAGGCTGGCTAACTTAATGAGATAAGGAAGACTAGTATTTAACGGGTTAGATAAAGAAAAGATTAATAAAAAAAATATTTTAGGTAAATCACTAAGTAACCGAATTTGTCAACCAACCAATGGAATAAGTTTGGAATTGTTCAATTGTTTTTCATTAGTAAGGTCAATTATTATTTTCATACCTAAATATAAGTTTAACATATGAAATTTTAGCGATTTTAGTCAAGAGATAAAATATTTTTTTTCCTTTAAGTATCTAAGTACAATAAATAAAGCAGACAATGTTAGAGAGTCGTCAATATAACCACACAACATATTATGTATATAAAATATTACATCAACACAGCCTGCCGCCAGTCAGATCGGAATGCAGACGGGTCTAACTATAACGCGAACCTCTTGAAACGTCATAAATTAGCCTAATCCTCAGACGACTTAGACGCTCCAAAACAAATATCCAGGATTGCTACAAAAGGGATAAGTGCAAAATTAGTACGAGACGTTCCTCTCGCCGCGATTGAATCGTCCGAGAACATTAGATTTACGGCCGGCGTACTTGTTCTCTGACAGGCTGATAAACAGCGCCTATAATTATATTTTACGTTACGGTCTTTACTATAAATACTCAACCAATAGGGGTGCAACGGAGGGTATAGTTGACGTTCGAGTTAATTTAAACTCGTGTACTGTCAGGTCCTTCGACAGTTGCATTTAAAACCGAAGGAACAAGGGATTGGAAGCGGTCGTTAATAATAGTTCACTCGCAGGATGCACGTGCCCTATGAAATCCCTGCTTCTGGGCAAAAGGAAACACAACGGAAATACAATCACAGCGGAGCAGGAACGAGTCATCGAACTCCGGCCGAGGTTAGGGAAGGAAATACAAACACAACACACCCGATCGAGTGGTTTAACAATGACATTGAGACACGTCAATATACACTCAGTTTCCAATCCCCCAGATTGTTGACCTTCGCAAAAATCCCTGATGTTTCTTTAGCATTAGGATGTTATGATAATGTTGTGTTGAAAGTTAACCGTATATACTATATGGCAAGATTAACAGAATGCGCTAACTGGTGAAGCATAGAATCATGAGAAAGTGCCAGAAAGGGTAATGCAAGGCGACGGCGCCAATAGGCTGCAACATTTATGAGTCCTCGCGAATATGATTCACAGTTTTATTTCGATGTGACGTGGCAAGAGTCTGGGTCATAGCCGGGCTGAAGCAGTAAGGAGCCCTTATCTCGGCCACCGGCACCATAAATTTCCAGCTCACACAGTCTTTTTCAATGACTTTCTACGCAGATTCGTTTGCGCCGATTTCTATCACATATCTGATCGCAGTCTAAAATTAGTAACTCACACTCCATAGTTATGAGCCAAGATACGATCTCCGAGGAGCATAGTTTGAATATTCACTTCAAAAATATTGCTAACACTCCCGTCGAACGAGATAGTATCTACCGATAGAGTGCGCCCGGCGTTTATGTAAAAGTTATCGCTTTATTCGATTCGCAATCTCATTTTCATCTTTGAAAACTCTCGAGTTTACGACGTGGAATAATGTAATTCGAATTCTATCGGTCTCGAAGTCGCGTCGGTGCAGTGAAAGACACGTTTAGAATTTACATCGACGTTCCTATGTTAATCTCGCGAGCTGACGAATCTTAATCGGGCGTTTCAAGAGTGGAGGTATCTATTACCGCCCATATCTAGGCGCCGAAGGTCGGCTAGACTTTCGCTGCCGGCCGTACGGTGTGCCTGCGTGGCCCGACCCGCCTCGGAAAATCTAGTCGCCTACACGAGCGCGCCGAGGATAGGCGACGCGGGCGACGGGCATAACCATAGAGACAATCGAGAGTCGACACGGGAGCCACGTTGACATTGGCCCGCCGTTACACTCTATTTTGTAACAGTATTAGAAGACCGCATTCCTGTGCTCGATTCGGTAATCGCAGGGAGCGACTGTGCCCGCTGAGCGCGGCGGCGGAGCGCCCACGAGCAGTGTCGCGACGTTGCCCAATCCGCCCGCGTTTTATCTCAGGTGCATATTATTGTCGAGCTAACGACCGCGGTTACGACTGCCCATTACGAGCTCTCTACAATGCGTGACGATTGGAGCATTCATTATGATGCATTGCGTTGCATACTTATTACGACTGAGTAATTTTCATTTCTTTAAATGAACGCTGCAGGTTTAAGATTTGCGCCTCTGTTATTATAATTTCGTAAACATACGTCATTATACAGAATGCGTACCTACAAGCGTACCCAATTCCTGATTTTTATAGTTGAGCTCGGGAAGTTTTAAAAACACGATAGATCTATAGGGTTAATGAGCAGCGTTGCACGAATGTTGCAGGCGAAGTTAACTAGGTTTTTATATAGGAGAATACCTGCGCCTCGTAGACTCAACACACTGGCCTCGCTTGGACCGCTACGTACCTATCAGGTTTCATTCCGCAAACTCGAGATAGCTGCAGCCGATAGGCGCTGCATAGTCGCATACTGACTTTGAAACTCGCCTTATTGTGTCCGCTTTCGGCCGTCAACGTATTTAAATGGGAAGTGCGAGGCCGGCTATAGAACCTAAAATGACGTGGAAGCTTCCTGATGGCGGGGTCGTTAGTCATAAGCGAGAATGCGCTAGGCCCGGCGCCGATATCGGATCTAAAATAGCGGCGTGACAAACGATGCCGAAAGTGATGCGTGATGCAACGCGCCCGAATTTAGTGTGGCCCAACGCAGCGGCCGACGACTGCAGGGGAACGCAGGGCCGCCGCGGGTGCCAAAAGGCTGGCATTTCGCTAATGACACAAATAAGATATTAGCGCGGATAGCCGCCGAGGAATCCGACGGGAGTATTCCGGCCGCGTGTCGAATCCGAATTAACCGCTGATCCTACGCAGTGCACGCCGAACATCTCGCGCTAGAAACGGTTGCGTTATATGCAATCACTGCATGCAACCTGCATGCACTATTGTTGCGCACTTTGCGTGTATCTCGGCACAATCTCTTTATTTCTTATACCCTGGCTGATAATAATTATCATAGATCTTAGCTTCTGATTCGATGACCTTGATATTGGATTATCCGAAGGGTTGGACTAAAGAGAGTGATAAGGTCGAAGGTCCGGCCGCATTCCGCCTCAAGAAAGTGAAACCGCTCAGTCTCAGCCGTAGAAAGTCACCGCATCAGACTAGTGTCTGTTAAAAAGTGTTCGTGGGATATGTGCCATTGGCCAGACGTATTATTGGGAAGTGACCATAACTTACTAAGTTATTAAGTAAAAAGCAACAGCCGAGGAATCCAGCATTAAAAAAGTTGCTTAAACATCAAAATGTTTAGGTGTATGGTGTTTTGGGTCAAAAATTAAGGGACTCGATTAATTTCAAACGAAATCCCTCCCAATAGTACGGAAAAATATCATCGATAGTGGAATATTACACGGAAAGTTTTCTTTATCCTCAATTGCGTATTACTTATTTGTTGTTATGATATGAATAACCTCTTTAGATATCTGTTGACAAACAAACGTGCACGCTAGCCGATGTAAATTAATTTAATACTGTAATGGAATTGGGAGTTTAATGAGCGATAAAGCAGTAATAAAATGTAGAGCATGACGTACTACGTTGTAAGCTCATATACGTAAACATTGGAAAACGCACATTCCATTGATCTTTTATTTCCCATTTACATTCTCGCCCCGTCCCTCGCCTCGCCACTCGCACAAGAATGTAAATTACATATTATAATACCTGATTTACACTCTTGCGCGAGTGTCGAGGCGAATGTATAAACGGACACTTGTACCTTGTCTCGCGGCTTGCCTACGCCTACAGGGATGGCGAACCTTGACCATACGTCAAGCTTGCCATTGGTTCGCCATCCCTGGCGAGGGACGAGGCAAGAAAGTAAATAGGGTAGGTAATAATATTGAAATTTTGAGAAAAAAATATGAGAGCTGATTCATTATCAGCTCCTATAAATACTCTAACGCCATGTCTATTCTTTACTTTGTCTATGAGATGAACCATCTCCAGATCGATCCTGATACTGAAAAGCGAGAGTCTAAAACTGAATGGAGTATTAGATAGGTTTCAGTAGCGAAGCGTCCATACAACTCGAATTCCATCGGCTTCCCTTTCAGAAATTCCAAAATTTAACTAATAGTTTAACCTTA
>DWAK01000092.1:0-14568 GCA_018230145.1 Lepidochrysops patricia
ATGAAAAATACGTAAAATTTGATTATCTTGAAAACTATTGGATTTAGGATAGGGTGTTTCATAGTCAAATCAGTCAGAAATGGTCTTAACTATTACCTCTTAAAGGATCTAGGTCGACTTACGAGGTAGCCCTGTATATATATATATATATGATAATAAAATAATAATGAGTGGCCAGTGCGTTTGTCTCCATGCAGGTGAGTCTGTATCGAGCTGGCAGCTACATAGTAATCTTTAGTTTTCAATTACGTGCAAAGTATTGTACTAATTAGGTACTTGGTTGCTATACTGGTAGTTATACTAGTCTAACGACATGCTTCCTCTACATATAAACTACCTAACTAACAAATTTGCATATAACTTAATAATCTTTATTGAATATTATAATCTTCATTTTTACATTAATTACATTCTTTTTCGTGCAGTAAAATTTGGGCAATGCTATCTAGTAGCCCTATTTTTAATGCAAATTAACAAAAAATACATGTACCTAGATTTAAAAAGGTTGACAATATTTGATTCGAGGCAAGATGACGGTATGACGGCCTCTTTTCATGCAAGCTAGACGGACTTCCCTACTATTGCACTTTCAGGTTAGAAATATGTTGCAGGTGATAAAACGAAATTAAAGCGATATTAACGAAATTAACCCCAGTAATAAGTAAAAGAAAAACTAATTTACTTACATAATCCAAGAAACTCAAAAACACCTTCGTATTTCCACTTTTTTTCTTTTTTTGGCAGAGACATAGACTCCGAATGCAAGTACAAAACGGAAAGAAAATTGCTGATCGTTTTTTTTTTGAAACAGGAAATTAGTAGCCAAATATCTCATTATTATATCAAACTATAGCTGCAATACTGTTCTACCCACTGAGCCTTTGTTCGAAACATTGTCGCTGAGGTTTCAACCGAAAATACGCTCAGATGAGGAATGTAATATTCATGTTTAGTATATTGTATAAAGAAACATCCAAAATGTTATGTTTTGTCTTGACAAATGAAAAATGAATATGTACAATGATACAGCTTTCGTACCATAGTAAGAAATGATTAGACGGACAACATCTATTAGAATAACCCACCTTTTTTTTCTGGCCGGATCAAAATGGATGATGTCCTTTATGACGATATAAATACAATACCTACTATTTTATTTCTCATTCCTAGTAGTATTGTTTTTACATACTTTTACTACGCAAACCGGCATTTTGCTTACTTTGTTCAATAGCCGTTGCGAGTTTGAACTAGTTTGGACACAGAATTTTTTTGTTTTACGTCACCTCATAATAAAATCGACCTAACATCGATTTATATTGGACTATAAAACATAATTTTTGAAAATCGTTTAGATTTTAAGCAATAATTTCCGCGGTGTGTCAATAAAATCGATTAGACTTATTAAGGCAACAACACTAGTCACTTTAAATACAATGCAAGTATAGAATTTGAATAATTATCGCATATATGATGTCGTGTAAATATGTTATAACTTATAAGTTATTGCCCGGGGACAGTTCTTTTACTATTCTATCTACTATTTTACTATATAAAATAAAATACCTTAAGCCTTGCTTCTTGGAGCATTAATGATGCTTTAAGAGGAAGAACTTCTTTATTTACGCTATGAAAGAAAGCCATGGCTTTTGTCCATGAAAGTAAACCTGCAACATCACCACACACTCTTTTTGCTGTATCCATGTTATAGTCTTCCATTTCGAAGTAAGGGGTAAGATGTTCAACCATTTCATTATTTATTATGTCCTTTGGATAATTTTGCAATTGAAGCAAAAACGTAGTACTAGCCATCATCTAAAAAATATTTATGAATTAACGTAAGCCCGTAACCTTACTACGCGAATTATATCTACATTTTCTATTTACATAGGTTGTCGAACAATTTTCAAATCTTAAACAGGTTAAATCAATTTGGATGTGACCCGTACCCAAAAATGGTAGTTTACATTTTTACCTTAAGGGATTCGGCCCATGAAGGTTTTGGACAAGGTGCAGCCGTGTCCGATATAAGAGGATGCAATCTTCGTTGGAAAAGAATTAAGACACAATCCATTATTCTCATGATGAGGTGAGGAGGTCTGCCTAACTTTCTTACAGTAGCAATATGCGCTGGTTTAATAGTATTAAGAGCAGCTTCAGCCTCTTCAAGTGCTGGCTTAGCAGCTTCTAATTTTCTTTCTGCTTTTTCTTTTTCTTCTGCTATAAACGCTACTAATGCTTCTGCTTTCTCTTTCACAATTTGAACCTGATTTTTTACAATTTCCGCTTGCATTGCTCTTTCTGTGACCTCACTTAGTACTCGATCAGCTTTTTCAGAGGCTAAGGCTAAGTCTTGCTCCATAATTGCTAAATCTTTCTTTAATACCTCTACGGATATAGATGCTTCCCGTAGTTTCTCTAGACCTGTATCCATTCTAAGGGCGCCATCACCAAGTTCCTTTTGTTTCATCTGATATATTGTTTTGTAACCACCAATGAAACTTAAATATGATTTAGGAGTCACGTGTGATGAACGTCGAAATCTTTGAAAATATTCGGTAGATACAGTTGAAACAACATCTTGAATCGTACCCAAAACGGTAACAAGTTCTTTCTTTACTTCTTTTGTGCACTCTATTTCAAATTCCGATAGGAAATGATCTGCAACGGATACTAAAGCATCCTTAGGCCAAGGTTGAAACCAGTCTATTGTGCATCCCGATATAAGTGCGGGAAAGCGTAATGCTCGGTATCTAAAAGCTTCACTTACCTGAAATATAAGTCAAAATTCAAAAGTAAGGAATTAATTATTATTTATCCTAAATATTAATAATGTATATCGTAATACTTACTGGTGAAAAACATAGTACGACGTGTAAATTTTGACAAGTTCTATTAAGAAAATATTCCATCACAAGCTCGTTTGTTAAAGTTCGCTTTTGATTTTCACGTTTCATTATTGGTGTCAGTTCGGATATAATTTCTTGCTGCTCGTCTTTAGTAAACAAATTTGATATAACTCCCGAAGACAGAATATTATTCAGATATTCTAAAAATCCTTCTTCTTTTATGTCTAAATCGGTAAATATGAAGGTTGTGCCTTTACCTTGTACTCCACAAGATCTGTACAGTAATTTCAAATCTTCCAAAAAATTACCAACATTATAAGATCTCGTTAAAGCAATCTGAAATGAGCGGTAGCCTGCAATAAATGTGGATAACTTCGTAAGGGATTGTTTTCCAGATCCTCCCACGCCTACAAGCATGACATTTCCTCGTGGGTGTCGTATTACTCTTGAAATTTTTACAAGGTGAAGCATTGCATCAGGAAAAAATACTAAATCCATTCCAGAGCCCCGAACCATTTCATTGAATTGTGAGAGGAACATATCTAATCGATCACGTAGTTCATTGTAGTCAAATACAGGTTCATAAACTTTTGGCAATTCCATGTCGGCGTCTTCGCCTTCTTCACCTGTTGGTTCAGGAGCATCCCTGACACAATTAAGTTTATTTATACAATAATCATTTTCCTCGGAACAAAACATATGCATAACATATATATTAGACATTTAAATAAGTTGAAGCCTAAGAGCTCTTACACACGAGCGGCATGTTCCCAACGGCAGAAGTAACTGCAGCCGTCGACGCGTGTCAGCGGCAACCGTCGACGCGTCGACGGCAGCGTCGATCTATAGCGACATTTGCAGTTGTAGTTAGCCGCGTCCGCCATTTTGTCAGTCGACTGCAAATAGTTTAAAAGTGCGCACGCGTCGTAAAATTGTGAAATGAGTTCTACTTACGAAATTGATAGCGAATTGCTAATTATGGCAGTAGAGAAAAAAGCTTGTATTTGAGATCATAAATTGAAAGATTATAGTAATGAAACTAATAATTATTATTATTCCTATAGTTAGTAGGTGATATTCTTTTTATTTGAAATTGTAAGCTTTGTGTAATAAATAGAAAATGGTGTCAAATTATGTTGATCTAATTAAAGGAATGATCTAAATTACTTACATAATATTTTTATTCAATCTAAAAAAATATTTACCTCAATGTCATAGCGAGCCTTTGCTCAGCTGAAATGCTGATCCGCATTATGGTATCTTGGCGAGAAATTGAACTTGTTAAAATAGCCGTTAACTCATCAAAAGAAGCAACGGACATTCGAAAATAATTGAAAAACTTTTGTTCGTTTCTTATTCTCTATTGATTCATATTTCTTGAACCCACAATGAACGTGTTTTTATTTTTCCGTCGGTGTCGAAGTAAAAACAATAACAGTGTTCCTTCTTCGGAATCCATTTTAAAACTGACTCCTATACTAAGAGAGCAGACGACGGCTACCGCTGATCTACGAAGTTGAAACGTAGACGGCTGCCTTCGACGCGTCAACTAAACCCTCGACGCGTCGACGGTTGCCGCCGACGGGCGTCGACGGTTGCAGTTACATATGCCGTTGGGAACATGCTGCTCGTGTGTAAGAGGAAAGAGCTCTAATGAGGCTACACCTTATTTAATGAGATCAGTTTAAGTTATATAACTAGCTGTTGCTATGTAGCGAGTAAAACGCGCGTGTTTGTCAAGTCCTCGATCGAATCGAAAATCTTTCTCACTCAGCCTCGTCTCGGGTGAGGCAGGGTGAAGCAAGTATCTATTGATCCGAGGATTTACCTAGCGCGGCTGCTCGCTCGTTGGATATAACTTATTGTAAATACGTCACCACTAAATCTTACCTCATAAAGTCTACAAACACTGGATCTTTTTCCATCATTTTTTTATATTCTGTTCCTAACATTTCGCATGTAATGTCAAATAATTCTTTATTAAACCAGTCTTTGTCACCTTGATGTGTGAAACGATCAGAGAACACTCTTGAACACTCATGTTTCCACAAAAGCATTAAACACTTTTCTGACTCAATTACGGTTGGTAAAGTTCCTACCATTCCTTGCCAGACTCTTGATAGATCGCGTAAAGAAAATACGTAGTGGAACTTAGCTGGTGTTGGCAACAATTTCAGTCTAGTTCTAGACCAGAGTTCTCTTGTAAGTGGAATTATTTTTTTTATAAGTGTTCTTACTTCAATAGTGAAACCTCGCTTGGCATTATAATGACCTTCTCCAATTACTTTAAATATTTTGTCAATTGAGTCGTTATTGGGTAAAGGACAGTTGAAAATAGAGAATTGTCGTTTTAATCTTGCTGGGATGTCATTTCGTCCTCCTCCTGATAATTTAGACAAAATTAAATATAAGATATATTTTAAATTACTTATAATTATACACATCGAGCTAGTATTAATTTAATATACTATTTACCTGGTTGTCCCATCGCACCTAAAAATTGAATATCTATAATAGTGGTAAAGTCTCCTGGTTTTTCTAAACTATAGAAGCCACCCATGCTCATAGTCTGCCGAACGATTTCATTAGTAACTTGATCACCCCATTCATTAATTTGTGGTAAATTAATATCATCAATAAATACAAGCATTTTCTTCCCTCCGGGAGGTCCAAACGTCATGCCGCTTCTTTTTTCAACGTAAGACTCTATAGTCTTTTGGAACTGATAGGGGCTAGTTGCAGATGAAAAATTGAAAGAACGTCCCATAAATTGCTCAGGGTTAGCATTTTTCATGTATGTTTTCATCATTACTGTTTTGGCTGAACCTTGTTCACCCAACAATAATACCGCTTTGTCTTGCTTGGCTATGCTATGAATTAAATAATTTATTCTAACATTGTCCACGATTGGCACAAGAATATTTGAATAATCCGGCGTAGTTGTATCCGGATATTGATAGTTCGTAATCAAATCATCCCATAGCTCCCACTTCCCTGGATGCTTTACATAAAAGTCAAAAACTAAACTTGGTTTGTTGTTTGGGTGTTTTGGAAGGTGAAGGTCTTCACTGAATGTGGTTTTCAGATATTTGTCAAATCTTATTCTATCATGTGTTTCAAGCAGTGATCCGAAGCCCCAAACCAAAGTAAATATGTAAATCTTATGCAAATGTTCATATGTGAAAAGCACAATTTCTTCTACCTTTTCTTTCTCCTCGTCGTCGTCTATATCACCATTTACTGACTTACTTGCGTTGTTATCCTCTGTTTCTATCACTTGAGGAGGTACCAATCCTTCAAGTAGATTTAGCATTTGTAAAATTATGTTACTTTGAAGAACACGCATACTAAATGTTAAGTTTTGTGTACACCAAGTGTATATGTTTGGAAAAGTCTTCTGAAATAAGTAATTAAATACTTCTATTTCCCTGGTTGATCTTGTTTTCAACCATGCACCAAGGACTGAAAATGTAATATTCAAAGTTATCGTTTTTATCCAATTTAGTGTTACCAATAACATTATCTAATTACAATTCAACATCAGCAATAGTCAACATGCTATCGATATCTATAAGCGCAAAATAATTTCGTTCCTAACATAAAACACAGTAAGTATATTATATACCTGGTTCCCAATTTAAACCTGAAGAGCTCATATACACCATACCATTACGCGACACCGTAGCAGGAGACGCATTATCAATATTTTCCGGTTCAAATATTATTTTAGATGTAGGAGACATAGTTAGACGATCACCATTAGCCAAGGTAAGCGTTTTATTATCATCTAAAACTGAGTTTAAATTCTCGATCCATATACTATCTACAGGCCCGTCTAATACTAGCCAAATGTTCTCCCCAGTTTTTATTTTAAGAGTTTTTCGCCACAAAGCTGAGAAAATTCCGTCAGTCCAATCATTGGTTGCTACATCCAATCTTCCAAACATTTGAGCAGCAGTTATCGCTTTCGGGTTCATTCTCATTTCCCTTAATAATTAAAGAACGTATTTTATTATTTAACATACCGTATAGCGATATTGTAATTATGACTACTGTGAATTGTCAATCGGTCGCTATTCACGTCTATTTATAGATTAAAGTTTACTTCAAATTGAGGAATTATCAGGCAAGTATTTAGTAGGCTATGACGCTATACTTTAATCTTATAAATAACAATAATGGCTGGACTAGATTTACTAAACTTTCCTCATCCGTTTGACCATATAGGTCATCCATATTTCAACATAAATCTTTATTTATGTTGAAATATGGATGTCTTTATTTTAAGATGTAATGTTATTTTAAGATATTTCTTTATATTAAGATGTAGGTATATATTTCATATCTTAAGATACTGAAGATGAAATATAAATTAACTTCGTGGTGTGTGATGGTTCGTATAATTTCTTTGGTAAGCGATATTCTAAAATATGCTCTAAGATTAGCCGTGTGACCTAAGACATTTAATATACATATATTATATAATTTGGCATGTTAAAATATTATAATTTATAACATCTTCACCGTGTGTGACGAACCTAGAAAATGTCTAAATAAAAAAATATATTGATATTTGTGCAGTCTCATCACTGTTGAGGTGCTGCCAGATTCTTAAGTTGAAAGTGACATTTTTGGTAGCGCCGACATTTTATAACGTACATGACCTGTAAATGCAAATACTGCAGTATTTTTCTAAAAATCACACTAATGTACAATACTCATTATTGGTTCATTACAAAACAATAGGAAAAGTTAAAGTATAATTGTGATATTAAGTATTCAGTTTTCGTATCAACTCAATTACGAAACTTGCTCCAGAATGTGCACTTTGTAGCTTACTGGCAACACTTTAGTACAGACTAATATTTTTCATTTTTTGTTGAATAAGTGTATTATTTCATAATATTTGGACCAAATACCTAATACTAACAGATAAAATGTAATATTATCCTTTTGTAGGTTTAAAGTTTCTGACCTGTTGTTGCACCTAAAAAATACTGCAATTTGGCATTTTTACGGGAGCTTATTCTGCGCGTAATGCAATCTGACAAATGTCAGCCGACGCGTGCAACTGGTTTTATATAACGGCTATGACCACTGGTCTCGTAACTTTGAGCAGAGAGGTACGCCTGACAGTGTCGTCTCCAGACTGGTTGAATGCTCAAAGATGTCTATCTAGGTCGGGACTCCATTAGTGCAATGGCAGCTATACGCCATTTGACGAAGAATCGGCGAGCGCATTGGGGCGCCCCAGACCTTTGTCGCGTTTGGGTGCGATATAAAACGCGATACTTCTATTTGCTCAGAATAGCTTATTGTTTTAAGAGTATCTTACATATTATATAGGATAAAATGGCCTATTACCGGAGATGTTGTTATCTGTCACCAAACTTTATAGCTAGTTTTAATTTTAAAAATTTATTAAGTAAACAAACCTATGCGGGTTTTCGATTTCAGAAAGAGCATTCATAATTGTGTGAATGCATGTAGTCTTCCCTGCTCCAGGAGGGCCGAGAGTCATTATTCCGTGCCGCACTCGTTGAGTTTCGTATAACTATAGAAATTATAGATAAAAGTCAATTCACAATATTAAACATCTCTTTGATAGTAATAATAATCATCATATAGACCATTAAAGTAGTATACGTTAGGAATATTCAATTATTTAAAAATAATGAACATGTACTATAATAATATATACTAGGTACTTACTTGTATGATTTTCAATACCCACGGTGGGTGATAAATTAATCCATTTTGATCAACTTGTTTTTTAATTGCTTCTTCTAGCTCTGGGTACGTAGTTTTTTCTAATACTTGATTAGGAAACAAGTCTGCTACCAGCGAAATAAAAAGAGGCTCATCTTCATCGATCAATTTTGAAAGATTCATATCTCTTAAAACTCGCATAACGATTGTGCTCTCATTGTCCTTAGAATTTACACGTTTTACCGCCCCAAGAGTTCTTAGTACTGATAGTATATTTCGAAGTCCAAAATCGTAATGTACCTTAAAAATATATCATATACAGGTGTCCAATAAGGGTAGTTTGTAAAAAGAAGTATGTAGTTTCATGTGCCCCTTCAGCATTCTAATAGTAATAAAACCAGTTCTGGTAAATAAAATATCGATATTAATGTCCTTTTTGAATCTGTATTAGTCTAGCAAGTTTTTAAAATAATTGGCACATGAAGCTACCTACTTTTTTTTCTCACCATAGGTGGTCAAAAACAGAAGATCATTAAAAAAAACCAAAATTTTTCAATAAGACTTATTTTTTAAATTATTTCCATAACAATAAGTTCTGGAATAATGTATTGACTTTATTTATCAACTATTTAGGTGTTTTAAAAATAAAACAGAACCCAAAAATGTTGATATTTGATGGAATAGCATGAAAAGGGGAAAAATGGGTTTAGGGAGAAAATTTAAAAACGGTTTTTGTACAATAATTTGAATACCGTGACACTTTTACGAAGGTCATATTTTTTTAACCAATGGAACATCCTTCAAGCTTGCCGCAGTTAAAGGGTTATACATTAATTACTGGAAACCTGTATTTAAACTACAATTGCAATGTTTAATATTATTATAACACAAGTTTATTTAAACAAAGAAAGTCATGACTGAAGGTTTGCTTGAAAATAGCGAGATCGTAAATCACATAAGTCATGCTCTAATTGTATATAGACTTTTTTATACATTACCCACTATTTAGAAATGGTGCAGATAGATATAATAATAGCATAATGTTTATATCTCTTACTTGTTTTGTGAGTTGCTCTTCACATAACTTGTACAAAGTGTAGAATTTTCGAGCCAACGTTATATTTTCCAAAAAGCCACATGAAGCAAGTTTAACTCTTATAATGATTTGTCTATCTGGTACCATCATTGCTACAGTTCGAAATTGAATTTTTAAGTTTTCGGGTAATTCTTTTCTACCGGCGTAACCAGGATTCTAAAATATTTAAAATAAAAAGCAATGTATGTAGTAGTAATTTCGTTAGTGGAGGTTCTACTAAACATTGTGATAAAATGTTGCATGAAAATGCTTAAAGATCTTATTTAACATATATTTAGGTCATTTAGTTATCATTAAATTTTTTGGGATGTTTTTGATATTATTTTTTATAACATTTGATTTTGTTTAAATACATTACCATTGTTATAAATATTCCAAATTCTGGACACATGTCTGACATGTCTCCGTCTGTGAATAGAAACGACTTTCTTTTTTCCTTTTTTGCACCCAGTACGACAGCTACTTGTTGAGCAGCAACTGATAAAACGGGTAGCTCTATGCGATTAAATTCATCAAAACATCCCCAGGAACCAGACTGTGCAAGGCCTTTGTAGATTCTCCCTAAACCTCTGTGAAAAATGATTAATTAATAGTTTATTATTTGATATCAATATTAAAAATAGGCTTCTGTGGTCTGGTTTAGGATCCTAAAAAACCTGCAAACCATTAGAAATATACGAAGGCTAAACTTGTGTATCACTGTATAATACGCTTAATTATTATTATTATTGGTCAATAGCAATGTGTTTTTTCTGTGGCTATTTCCCCTCATTATCTCTTCATTAGTGTTATTTTTGTTCTCAAATTTTTTTCCTTACCGGTAATCCATTTGATCAGAACAATTGAAAACAACAACATATTTGGCCAGAGTTTTGCCCATATCTTTAACAGTCTCGGTTTTGCCTGTACCAGCTGGTCCGCATGGCGCTCCACCCATGCTCATTGCTAATGCTTGCGCAAGTGTGATGTAGCACCTGATAACAGACATTAATATAGGAATGGTAAATCGAATTACTGGGATATTGTCCAGTTAAGTACTCGAGAGGTTTAAAAGAAAATACACTGTTAAAGACCTAGTAATAGGTATCTACTTATTTTGAAAAGTTAAGTTTTTTCACTAAATCATTCATAGTAGAATAAAACCAAGAATGAAACCATAAGGAAGAGAATAAGCCAAAATTTAAAGTAAATAAAAATTACGGGCGACCTGAGTTCGGGAAGGGGTAAAGAATGGATTTTTAAGGGTGAAAACGGGCTAATCACGAATTTCGCAAAAACTACAATTCCTATCGAAAAACGTCATATGGCAAAGTTGCTGGCGAAATTAAAATCTCACACTGTTGCATTTACACTTTTTCACTTAACCCCAAAGTTTTGATGAAAAATTAAAAAAAAACATCTTTTTGGTTTTTTGTGTATACATCACATAAATATCTTTTAATTTTGACTACTAGGTTCGTAGTACAACTAAATAAGTTAAAAGAAAATTGATAAAACCTGTTGCTAACGTGCGGGAAAGCTAAAAATAACTTATTTCCAAAAGTTTGTCATTAGTTGGTACTTAGAAATTGTTGCTAATCAGCAATACTACCAAATTGTGCAACAATACAGTATGTGTTTTAACACAGCAATGGGTTCGATTCCCGGCTGAAGATATTGTTTTTAAGGTATATAAAAGTTATCGTAAGATAGCATTAAACAGACAACTAGGCATGTATTTTAAAGAAGATTCTACAACTTTCTGAAAATTGTACATTGCTCACATTTACTTTATTCACTTATTTGATGGTATGTATAATATTTTGATTTGCAAATTTTTCGTTAAAATATTATCTTACGTTTTGCAAGGACACAAAGTGTAAATTTTAATAAACAACTCAAAATTTTATGTACAAATATTTGAAAATTGGGTTTTAAGTTAAAAAGGTATAAATATAAAAGTGTGAGATCTTATAGTCGCCTACATTTTGCGATAGAACTTTTTTCCATAGGACTTTAAGTAACCCGTTTTTACCCATAAAAACCCATTCTCTCACCCTTCGCGAACTGAGATCGCCCGTAATTTTTTTATTTCAAATTTTGGCTTATTCTCGTACTTATGCAATGGGTTTCATTCTACTATGATTTTTTTTGCTCCCCATACATTGAGACCATAATGCATCAGTCTAAAAAGCAGAAATGTAAATAACTCTCAGAAAAAAACACTTCGGAATAATTTAACGAAAAACATAATAGAGATACCTACCGAACTAAAACTGGCACACGTCGTGGAGTCCCTACAATTTCATTTACCTGTCAGTAAGCGGCGTAATGACCAATCTCTCGGTACAACCCAAGTATTCATTTTGATATGTAAACGTTACATCAGTCACGGATATCCACGTTTTATCTGCATCTTCTTTAAAGTAAAATCGACATTGCTTTAACCATTCGAAGTCATTTGCAGACCGCACATTTAAACGACACTGAAAATACTTGCAATTTCAATACATTAAGCCGAAAAACAATGAGTCCCGATCAGAAAGTCTAAGTAGCAAAACGTCAAACAAAGCGGAAGGTCTAGTGAGCAATCTGCCTAGTTAGCTAATCGCCTATGTAGCAAAAAGTCTTATTATCAACATATATGACAAAACGTCTATTTAGGAAATAGTCAGGTTACTATTATGTACACTTATGAACATAAATTATTAAAATCCGTTTTTTGTAGATTCTTATTTGAAATAAACTAAAACAACCCTCTTCGACCTTCCATCAAATATTTCTCTAGATGCACAGTTCCATACAGAATGACATGCTAAAGCAGTTCTCTTTTGTATTTGACGTTGAACATTGTCGATTTTTTTCCTCTTATTTCCTTCAAATAAAATATTTTTGTATTTCCGATCTTGCCAGAGGGCTTCTTTTCTTTTGTTTTGTTTCATGGCAGGAGTAAACTACTTCAACTTTAAATGATACCGGAATCATGAGAGGCTAATGCCAATCAAATATCACACTTGACAATAAGTGTTGTTACCAGAAAGATATTATAATAGAAATAGAAAATAAATTAATCAGTTTGAAGGTCTGTTGAGTTTGCAAACTTTCACGTTTATTATATTAGTAGACAATTTGTGGTTAAGTATCCAGGTTCAGTATCCATTTTAAGAGATAGACTATTTCCTACATAGATGTTTTCTTATGTAGACCTGTTGATAGTTGGACGTTTTGCTTCATGGGCGAGCTAACTAGGCAGATTCCTCACTTTGACCATTCGCTTTGTTTGACGTTTTGCTACTGAGACTTTCTGATCCTGACTCAAAACAATGACTCTAATGTCTCTAATATCATGACGGATAAATACGTTAAAAATTTTGCATGAATAAATTTACTGCTTACCAACATATCAAAGATATCTCTTTGATGAACGTGTATTGTGATGAGCGTTTCGAACTTGATACGGTCAATTTTCAACAAGTCTCTTGTAGTTTGGTCTATCAAAGTATTGAGAAGTTCCAAAAATTTATTGTTAGTTTCCATCATGATTTTTTTATCTTGTCGCGCTTGCATAAGTGCGAGTTCGGCATCTCTAGTCCAAATTATCTGTATACCTAGTAAGCCAACCTGCGAAAAATTGTATTATACGAGAACTTTGGATATGAGAAGAAGATACTCTTCTGATATCTAACGCTAAAAATGGCTGTTGCCCCAAATATATATTTTTTACATATTTTCTTTTACTTAATGATTTGGAATAAAAAATAAAATCACTCAACATGTTTATTCGGTCAAGGCAACGTCTACCCAGCTTAATATCCTCACGTATTTAATTACTTCCATATAAAATGCACGTTAAGAATATACATATTTTTTTATTTTTAAAATTGCTACGTAGTTATAGATACCTGTGCTGGCATTTTATCCAGAAACAACAGCAGATTAAAAGTGGGATCATTAAGTACTGCTACAGCGTTACGAATAATTGAATGAAGACTGCTCTGTGCTGATTGAAGTAAAGACGTGAGCCATGTTTCTACAGACCCTTCCGCACGAACTGGACGTTCCAACTTAATTTCTTCACCTTCGGAAGAAACTATTGCAATCATTTTGTTGTATTCTGAAAAAAGTTATTACTTCCATAGATTTTTAAATTTTCCCTACGTGTTCCTAAATTTTACCTAGGTTCAAATTATAATTATATCAAGAGGCTACATGTAATATCGAATTTCATCTATCAATTTGATATCATTGTGTAACAATGTCAATCACATTAGAAGAGTAAGTAATATGTGACTTACCTATATCGTGGAATTTCACATATCTTATGTTATCAAAAATAGATAATAAGTGGTTTTGAATGGTATGAGAATCCGAAGCTTGACCAAGAATTTCTAATAAAGCTGGGTCTGAGACGAAAAAGAATCTAGGAAACATTGTTCTTTTTCTTTCTAAATAACCACTCAAACTCTTCTGACATAGTTCCAATTGTTCCTGAAGATGGGGTAAAAGCTGTCTAAGGAGATCGTCACCTACACAGCATGACACAACCCCAGGAGTTTCATGGGCTCTTTGCATTATTTTTTGCCATGATTTATCAATTTTTGAGAATCGTTTAGCTTCTTTAGGTAATTGTTTGGCTATGTCACCACCAACAAATACGGCTTCTAAATAAACCCACATATTCTGGACAAGGAGCCATCTTTCGAGAATTTCATTAGTGCTTTGCAGGTCATAGAGCCACTGTTGTATTTGCTTTCTGAATGGCGCATTATATCTAAAAGTTTTTAAAATTAAACATGTGGTTTTAAAATCTTTTTTATTAACTGTGCGATGTTATAAAGTGTAGTCGTTGCCGATACTTGTCGCGGCTCTTTGTGTCCAGGCAACGTTTATTTGAAATAGTATTTTTGATTTAAAATAAAATATAAATTATTAAAAATA
>DWAK01000093.1:0-14565 GCA_018230145.1 Lepidochrysops patricia
TTTTTAAATATATTTCATGTACAGAATTGACCTCTCTACAGATTTATTATAAGTATAGATGTCCAAAAAGTAATCTTTATCTTCATTACAATAATATTGTAACTGTACATCAAATGAATCATTGTAATAGCATATAGGTGTAGCTGTGAAATAATATATGCCTACTATAGGCTTATAGAATTTAAATAAGCCGGATGTTTGCCAACTTGTGCTTACCACATAGGTAGTACCTACCATCACCTATATAGTCTGTGATAAAAATTTTACCAGAACAAACCAATCTTCTAAGGATTTTTCTGTAGGCATTAGGCACGCTATGCCATGGATAGCAGTAAATTACTCAATCTCATAATTTATTATCATAAATTTATAAATATGTAAAATGTTTATGAACTCAAGGTTATTTCGACTATGTTATCTTTATGAAGAAACATTAATTATTCATTTGTCTTACATGCACCTCAATTATTCTCAGCTCAGGGTAACGTCGGCGAGGCGATTTCAAATTTGCATGAAGCCCTACATACAAAGTTTCATGACTGTTTTATGTAACTTTCAAACACTCACTAAGCAAATTCTACATAATGATAAACATGAGACAGAGCATTGGCTGTTATGTACAAAAAAAAAACTGAAAGAAGAAAAATAATAATAACTATCTAAAATTTTCAATTTGAACTAAGAATTAGGCGAGAGTATTGAAAATAAGTGAGCTATAAAATTAATTAAATCAGAAAATACCTGTTACGAAAATCTAATAAATATTAATGAAAATGATAATAGAGATGATCAGAATTCTGAATCAGATGCTTTTACCGTTAATTAGCAACAACAACCGCAATACGTAACGCACAGGATATCCAAGCTAAAACAATAATTAGTGTGATCATGTCCGTACATAAATAGCGGATAGGCATTTTGTTTTGTCAAACATACTAAATGATCTACCGCAGGTACTAGGTAATTACCCGATGAATGTAATAACTGAATACGATTGAAACGTTTTTTTAACTTAGATTTCCTCATTATAGAGATAAGAATTTGATAAAATAGGTACAATAAAAAGAAATTACAACAGTTTAGACTTATATTATTTTAATACTGGCCTTTTATAACAAATATCACATCTGATATATATATTTATTCATCAATAAAGCTACGAAAATATTTTTTAAAGATAGTTGAATATAATATCTTATAACACCCATACAATAATTTGAGTTCAATTTCAATTTGTAAGAATTTCAGTGAACCTTAAATCAACAAGACAACGAAGCCGATAAACTCACTAGATGATGAACGAATCTGTATAACGATGAATTGGTCACTTTTGGTGTAGAAAAAATGGGGCAGGCCGTGTAACAGGTAGACGTAACAACCAATGACGAGACTCGATTATGACCTCAGGCCGAGACATCGAGACCTTTAGTGGACGATAAATTATTATTAATTGCGAGGTCCATCTATGCTGATCTTTGTAATGAGGACACGTTTGTTTTTCTACTACAGTGGTACCTATAAGGCGAAAATTATTGTAAAGAAGAGTTACATCATTTTAAAGCGTTATTTTATTTAAAGTTTATTATAATTACCTATAAAAGAAAAATTAAGAATAACCAACGTACAACAGCTCTTAGGTCTAGAAAATATCTTAAAACACCAACTTAAAATATAATTTGTTTTATTTAAACAGGAAACATTCATTGCTTTTTTAAAACTAGGTAAATATTATAATTTTGGAAAATTGAAATTCTTTATATCGCTTGCATAAAAGTAGCATATAATGCAATATGCTGTACGATAGGTAGCGACATCTTAAGATTATGCGATGGTAAAATTAAATTAACATTAATTATTGTCGGCGTGAGAACAAGTTTTATGCTCGTTAATGTTTTAATTATAATCGTAACAGGCCAATGAATGTACTCGAACTAACAGAAAAATGCTTGTAGAGCTTTAACCTTTACACTCACTACCTTCATAACAAGAAATAAATGATTTTACAACAAAAAGTCTAAGTGTAAGTAAGTTCAAATTAGTGACTAACACAAAGACAAAATATTAAGAAACACGATAAAAAAATGTCAATGAAGCCTTTAATGATAGGAACAATGACCTGTCTCGAGACTCGATGAACTTACAAACTTACAGGTGAAATAACGGACTTATAGTGACCGAATTAAATAGACTGGTTAGAAATATTAGTCATAAAATATTTTTTACTGTGACAATTTGAAGTAATGATGAAACAAGTTAATAGGTATACAATTAATTAAATTTTAGTTGTGTAGAAGTATTTAAAATGTGAATATTACTTTGTATGACTTTGAAGACTAATTACATAATTAATGTCATTAATTATAAAATCTTTAACAAGATTATAGAGCTACCGAAAGCTTCGCAGATACTTTTGTAGGAAGTGGGTGGGTACAAAGGTAGGTTCAATGTTTAAAAAACCGGAAACAATCGAGGTGCCATCAATAGCAGTCATGAATCGTGATTTAAAATGATTCAAAATAAATAAATTAGACTTTAAAAAATTTTGCAAAGAATTCTTTGAATACCCTCCAAAAATATTTTTTTTAAGATAAGAATTTACATTAAATTACTTATATTAATTAGAGGAACAACTTATTATCAATGACTAATTGGTGGTCATATTCAATCTACAAATAGGTACCTACGTAATGGGGCTCGGCAAAAAATTGCCATACGAAATCTCGTCGCGCGAAGAAATGTAGTCGATATCCGAGTCGGTCGAAGACAAAACTCGTTCCCCGGGTGAGTTCTAGAGATCGACTACTGTGCATTTTACTTGGACATGTACCCGGTGAACGAGACAGTTGGAAGACTAATACGGGCGCGAGAGAGACGGAGAATGCGCATACGCTGCTGGAGTTCAGTTTATTGCGAGCGCAAGTCGACGCTCGGGCCGTGTGGTACCCTTTCCAGTTCGCGTCCCCTACTCGTGAGCAGCAGGTGTGTTGTGCGTCGCTCGTTCTGTAGTTCGTTTAAAAAAATAAACGTCTCTACATCCAGATGTTATGATGTAAAATCGACGTAGAGTTAACGAAAATTAGGCTGTGCATTTTTTAAGTTATCGAAGCGGCATACGTCGACGAATTCTCGGCGGACAAAGTAACAGTTATTTTGAAAAGGTAAGTTATGCCACAAAAGCTCGGTTGCATTAAGATACGCTTTGCGGCTATCGACAACGTAGGAATCCAGTTTGACGGCATATGAATATGTGCAGGAACAAAGCCTCGTGTCATATAGGCTTTTTTGTTCGTTTCGCTTTCTCGTTTGGGCGGTTAAACATCGTCAGCGTACTGACATAATTTAGAAAACGAGTAAGTACGGATGTGTTACAAGTGAACCCAGGTAGCCAACCCGTGTGGCCATTTACCTGGCTCCGCTGTTGACCGAGTGCATCTTTATCACAATATTCAAAGTACCTAGTTGTTAACCCAAGTTAGAAATTTATAAAAATGTTGAAGGTTAACTATTATGGTATTATAACAGCCTTTGTAAATTTTAATGTACCTACAATATGAATAGAGAATTAAGAATATAAAACCTACTTAACTATATTAATTTTTTGGATTGTAGGTGCAAATTGAAATGAACAGACAAATCATAGACAATAATATTCAGATTTTAACGTTGACACTTGACATAAGAAATGATACCACCAATAACATCTAATATCGTTAAAACGATTAAATTTTTTTAAACATTGAATAAACTTATATACCTAACTGGTGAGTGAATAAATAAAATTGCTTTGTCTCTAATACATCATGAGAATTGCTTAATGGAACGATTAATAAAACGGAATTATTTCATTACTTTAAACATACAAACATTCGATAACGAAAGATATTGAATACATTTTTATAGATAGCCTATTGGCCAAACAACCTCTTGATGCGTTGATAGCTCCACTGTCACACTTATACCGTATGTAATGAAAGTAAATAAACCGTAAACCGACATTCAAAGCATTTATTCTGAGCGGGTACGAGACACGAATTCTCGAAACGTATTTAAATAACAAATATGCCGGACACGGTTCGGGAATATTGTTCCCATGTCGGCCACGACCAGTGCATATTGTTGTGTAGGATGGCCGACTGCTAACTAGGTGTTAACAGAGCTATTAATTTTATTTTGGCACCGTTATTCCAACACAAATGCTCCATATAAGATTTAACTCTAGAAATTGCATACAATAACATATGCGTAGTCTTTATTCATGCTTAAATATGTGTTCAGGACAAAACAACGATCTTCAAAGATCACAAAAATATTTTGCCCGTACCGTCGTGAATTAAATAAAATATGCAATGTTTGTATTAACTTTAAGTTACAATACATGCTACGCTTCATAGGTACATAATATCTAAGACAAAACACCTATCTCCAAAGCATACGAGAATATTATTTTGTCAGAGTCCCATATTACAAGCAATGAATTAATTTACTTCAAGTTATCGGAATCACACAAGGCAACTCTTGTCACGGCGTATGGCCACCACCTGCATAGTCGATCTCTGTACGTACAATAAGTGATAACCCCTTTCTTATGTCATCCGTGCATAATGTTGAAGATATGCTTGAAACGTCTCGTACAGTAGCTGAATTACTGATACCGATTACTTAATCGGTTTACCTACCAGAGGAAGCTCATACAGTTCCTACACTCTAAACAAGAAAACATTCAAGCACTTCAAATTTAAACAACAATTCAAAATAACTTAATTACATTTGATTTTGAGAGTTAACTGAAAGATTGAATGTTATGTTAATTTTTATACGTTTATTTAATATGTAAATAATTTAGTTATACCGTAAATAATTGTACTTACACAAAATAATTTTATACAAGTTAGAAGTTTCCTTCATTATCAATGGCCACATGTTACAAACAGCTAGTCTATTATTAAATTCGTCAACACCCAAGTATCTCATTTTAAAACTAACCATAGACGTACTATATTAGAAGCATTTAATTAATATGATTACAAGGTTCAATATAATATGTTAGCAAAGGAATCTACATTTAATTGTGTCGTATCTCTTAAATGCACCTCATCATTTAAACGTTGTTTCAGTATTTCGGAGAGCTAAATGTCTTTGTCAAAACTTCGCAAAGGTTGATGAATCATATTTAAAGCATCTTAAATGATGCAACGAAAACTTAACTTTCACGACGGGGTACAGTTATGGTTTATTTGCTTTAACGGAGCTTATGTTTATCTGAGACGAAATACTGTCACGATTAGGTACTGGAAAAGTAATTGACAATAGATATTTATAAAATACTAAGGCTGGAGGCAGTTACAACAGCTGATTTCATAAAAATTCTAAGTGCGAAGAACGTTGGTTTTTGATATTTCATAGGACGCTGTTAAATTTGGCGGTGGTGAATTCATAAATATAAAAAAGTGTGAATTCATAAATAGAATATTTGCGTCTTCTAGTTCTAATTATTTAGTTTGTATGCTTATATACAAAACCACAATACTCAAACACTGCTGGTATTAAGCCCCAAGGATATATCAGATATTAAGTTACCAAGTTGATATCTTATATTAATGTAAAATCTTATAATATTAATCTAGGCTCTAAATTAATAAATATATCTTACTAATCACGCCAATCATTATTCATTTATGCCAGAAAATTTATCTAAAAACTCAACAAATTACTAGCAATTTGTAAATCTGCACACATTGATTTTTTTATCTCTTTTATCTTTAAATAAGCAGAATTTAATTTCTATATACCTAAATAAATCAAATATTAATAAAAATAAAATATAAAAAAAATTGTTGGAATCGCGATACAGATTGGTATGCTATAATTCTCATGAGAAGTGGTTAGTAGGCAGGTACGATAGGTCTTTTGGGAAAAGTTCCCATAATATAAAAGTATCTATGCAAATAATCGAAAAGTTCCACAACATATTTATCGAGTACGTTTCCATATGATTCTACGACAGACAGCGTAAGCATATTATGATGTCCAAATATGGGGCGCTTATCTGTGTACCTACACTGTGATTATGTGACCGACATATTTAAGGGTTCTTGTACAAAATTAACTACTAAGAACGAGTTAAAAATAGTGCACTCGATAAGGATGAAAATACTTATTTTTTTACGAAAAAAAAAAATTAATTTAATACATGTAGATTGATTATAATTTATGACTACAATAAAATTTTCATAACTTTTACAAAAAATAACATTACTTATAAATGAATATTGTATAGTATATATTTAATAACATTACTTATAAAAATATAATGAATATTGCTCAAAAGGACATTGGGTTCTCGAAGACTAGAATCATGATCTCAGTGAATAATAATGGTTGATCATGCCCTAGTAGGTACTTCTCAACGTATCCTCCGACATAGCAATTGTGAATATTCTATTATGATTACTTATAATTAAGATTGCATGCGTAAGTCACGTGTTCTCATCTACGATCCAAACAATGTGGTGCGACGAGTCGCAGCAGTCAATGGAGTTAATTACAAGACGTCAGCGCTCGACTAACGGATGGTGTGATCATGTAGGTACATTTAACAAGACCATTCAACTTTTCAACAAACTTGTTATGACGGAATCGAAGGCCTAATCAAAATCAAAACGTTAACCTTGAAGGACTCCTAACTGAGATATTATTTACTTCCGCAAAAGGCATTACAGTTTAGGAACCGAAATTACATGTACCACGACCATTATTTCCAACAGTCTTGTTAATACTAACGCAATCGAAGGTCTTATTAGTATAAAAATGTTAACTTAAGGTATTCCTGAGACATTTTAACCCGCGAATTTCATCAGCTTTAGAAAACAGAAAGTCTAACATATAAGTCTTGCTGCATTGTCTGATAAGTGATAGTAAATACAAACAATTCTTGTTTCATTGTCTGATAGTAAAGGTTAAGATCGTTACATAAAAAGTGTTCCCATGTCGTGCACTGGCATTTGAGGGCATTGATATATAACGTTGGATGCGCCCTTAGCCACGCGCATCAAGCGCAGCAATGTGTCAACCTTGAAATGAGTGAGCTCACTCTTTTGAAAGCAGTGCGCATTTATTAGGACGCGGTGATAATCGGACGTGCCTACCGCATTGTTTTTAACTACAAGTGTTCAGAATGCCGTCGTGAGCCTTCCGAAAGTTCAGTTACAACTAAGGCTAAAGGTATAACATTTCACACGTTGCCTACGTGCAAAAACATAGCTACAGTTTTGACGGCGTTGCGCATCTAACGATATAATATATGTATATCCATGTTTGAGGGAACGTTCTCACAGCGATGCTCATGCTGTCCACCGTAATTAGAGCCCATTGATATGATCCGACGCGTGCCCGGCAGCTGTTCACACTCTCTGTTACTGTTATATCTGGATTTTTATGTAACACGCATCTCAGGTCCTAAATTTTACTTTCATTCCTACTGCGCGTTAAGATTTCAGATTACGAATTCTAGTCTTGTATTAATTTATTGCTTCCACTGGTTTTTTTTTGTTTTTTTTTTTCATTACTTTATTAAGTTGAATATTTTTCGTAATAACATTGGAATTACGCATATTGCACATTTTTCAACATGCAATATAACGTAATATCAAACTTTCATACTTTTAAGGACATGTCTGAATTGCAGCGTAACATAAATAATTCGCTTCAAAAACCATGTATACCAGGTTTAACTTTAAAATTTAAACTAATGTATTCAAAATTAAGGTCGCATAAGTAAGGTTAATGTTCTCTATAAATAATGAGCTTGTTGCCTGAGGGTTACTCGTATGTAACATGAGGCTTCACTAAATTACGTAAAATTATTCATATTCAGATTTGGTAAATAAATTCTACTGCCGTTTGGCTACTTGGACATAAATCCGCATTTTTAACAACTGTTGGACAGCTTTTAAGAGATTTAGTATGTGTAGTTAGAGTAAAGATCATTGCCCTACAAGGAAATAGCTGTAGAGATCGAATAATTTAAGCAGCGTCAGTCGTAAAATGAGCTATTACATTCCAAAACTAAACCACACTTCCTCTACTTTATTTGTAGAGCTTTAAAGAGACTTGCATTTAAGAGTCAATATACAATATATTGAGACAAATGAAGTAGCTTTCATTATCTTCAAACCTTGGAAACGAAATTTAATTTGAATTTAATTTAAAAAGAACAAAATCGTATCGAATATCGACATGCTGAGAAACCAATGCACCAAACAGGAATGGTTGCTATGCAATCTGTGAAAACTGGTTCCTTGTTCAAATTCGCTACACCCCTTGAAACGTTTCTTGGAAATTATAAAAACACACACGTCGGAAGGAATGATTTAAAACAACGGCCATTAAATTATTTGGGTTAAATAATTTCAACGTGGCTATTGTGGCTGCATTAATTAAGGAATTGATACCTACTTCCTTGTTGTAGTTACACAATTTATTTGTTTAGTATCTTAATACGAAAGTTTGCTACTGGCAGGTTGAAGCGTTGTTTTTTGTAATGTTAATGCTATGCAATTGGATACTGGAAAGTAGGTGGTATTGTACATATGTGGGCTGGGTGTCAATTGTCTCTTGTTTGCCGTTTGAAAAGAATTTGAATGCTGAAACTATGTCGGTATAAGCATTTATAAGGTGAACAGGGTTTTTAACTTTAACAATATTATGTTTCCTAACATTTTTTACTTTCACATCCAACAAAGCAACTTTATCTATAAGCTATTATTAACTAAAATCATAAATATAAATCGTAGAAATTATATTACATAGTATTGCGTTATCTATTTTCCTAACGAATACGATGACGCTGCATGTTACATATCACACGTCGTCTGTGATCCTATGAGCCTTTAAAGACCGGTGCTTGCACCAAACCGCGGTCTTCCCTCCCCTTTCCCCACTCGGTCGGCCCCGGTCGACGACCCGTGTCGTCGCCGCATGTCCTGCGCAAGCTCAACCATTCCCACCATAAGATTTACGTGATACAGCTCAAACCGAATACGCGATCAAACTCCAAACGCTATTACGCCCATTAGTCACGGAAGGTGAGACGAAAAAGACCTCATTACGTTCGGTAGTACCTCCGCGTTCGTAAACAATTAAATAATAAATTGCCATCGCCCGGTCCCCCGTTACTCTTAATTTATCTCGGCCACATGATAACGCGTAGGAACGAGATCAAGAAGTCGTCAAGGCTGGATCCATTTATGAAGAACGGTCCCTTATTCCTGTAATTTAGTATCCGCGTATAGGAGGTATGCAAATCTCGCTTGGGTAACAAAAAAGTGGAATTTATTAGGCGTGGGTGAGAGGTATTCGTGGTTTGGGGTCAATGAATGTAAAGATGACGTTCTAAGACACGTTAAATAAGCAGTCGATAAAATCAATTCGGACGGTCAACGTAGTTTAGAGCTTATTTTATATTGGGTCATAATAATTATGGTTGATGAAATGCAGTAATGGCGACATTCAATCATAAAAGGAGATGGCGTGATATTGCTCGATCAGAGCAATAAGTATTTATTACGACACATGTGCCGCATTTGGTGTGTCGCTTTTCAAGAAGGACCATAAAATTATGTAATATAAAGGTCTTTTAAAATAATCATCACTTGTTTGAAAATGTATATAAAAGCATAAAAAGAAAATAGCATTATCCAAATGTTCTAAAATAATTGAAAAAAGAATTCCAAAATAACCAAAAAGATAATAAGCAAGCTAACAAGGCTTGCATTCCCGAGATTTTTACCTGTCCCGCATTCAATGGGTCGCAAGTCGCAACTCGCAGCGGACAAACATTTGAGATTAATTCACCTTGATATTCTTTCTTTCCAGAGGTAGAAGAAAGAGACCAAGATGGCGATCTTCGGTATGGCCTCGGCGGTGGCGGGCTTCGTCAAAGTCCGCTACCTCATCGACAAAGCTGTCATCGACAACATGGCATTCAGGATGCACTACAGAATAACATCGGCCATCATGTTCCTGTGCTGCATACTCGTCACCGCAAACAATTTGATTGGTAAGTCTACTTTCCCATTAGAATCGTCTGTAGGACCGATGTTATTTATCTCTATTTTCAATTTCATTCTTTACAATAGGCCTGTTTAAGTCAGCATGTTGGAAACAAAAGAACAAAGAATCTACCATCATAACATGACCTTGAATTTATTAAGACTTTTAAACAAAAAAGTGAATTCCGTGTTGCTTAAAAACTGTGCGTAGCAACATACTACGGCACATGCGGTATTATGTACCTACTAAATAGTGTTCGGATAATTCTGTTCAGTTCAGATAAATTATAATCATTCTCATACCTTCTAATATTAACTATTGAATTAACAATGACGAGCATTATACAACCACGTAATATACGGATACGGATCAGATTAAAAAACGATGTCGCTCTACAATTCGGCAAGAATAAATATCAATGTTGATCACTTACCTACTAGGTAATTATTTTTTTTTATTCACTAAATAGAAATTCTTAAATTAGGTACAAAAAGGGGAATAGAAAGTAAGAATTGTGTAATGAAAGTTGATAATGACCAAAAACTTGACCTATAAACCTAGTCATGAAACAGTCGGTCTGGTGATACCGTAAACTGAGTCATTTTCAGTTCATTGTCCATCATCTAACCGGGTAATGTAACAGTTCATACGTCACCAGTCAATACCTTCAATATTTGCACAAACGCAGAGTGGAAATACGTGACGTGATTACGATTTGCGATCAATACCCATAAAGTTAACATCTGTTAACTTTATTCTTTAAAAAAAGCAGGAGTTTGTATATCTACAAACTCCAGCTTTTTTGAAAGTCTGTTAAAAAGTAAAGTGACTAGTGGTATCTGTGGAATAGTGGAACGGTGAAATATGTGTGAAAATTCTATTTGAGTTAGGTACTCATAACTTATATACCTAATTACAGAGTAAAGCAAGCAAGTAGCAATCAATAATGTTTACACGAACTTCGGGGACTTATTGTATCGGTCCCTTAATTTGTTCTTTTCTAATAAAATACAAATATTATTAATTCTCAAAATCAGAAGCCACCTGGTTATAAAGTATCAAATAAACTTGCGTGTGTTAGTTTTTAATTAGGCTCCAATAAATCATTGGCAATCTTACCGCCCAGGGCGAAATTTGGTAGCCTTGGTATTATGTTTCATACAACACACAGTGAAAGTATTGGATAGATTTTGCAAGGATGTAGGCTGCAGCTTTTGCAAACAGACCGTAAACAGTTTTCTTGATAGAATGACTACCTACCTTTACAGTTATAAGTTAAGCTTACGAACGTGCCTCTTAACTTATATTTTTAACGATGATTTAGCATTTTTCTAAGTAATTTTTGCGTGTTACTCATAATATAGTAAGAAGACTCAAAAGGCTTGAGGCATTTTGTCCCAAATAAAACTGTTTGATGTCCCTCAAGCCCTATATTAAATTATTATGGTTAAGAAGTTATTTATTACTTGCTAAAGGAAAATAATTTAAAAGAAGCAGCAGCCCTTTCTAAATTCATTGTGTTTCAATTTATTATGCCTCAGATACTACTTTTTTTTGTTTAAAATCTCAGTATTTTGAAGATAGTGATAAGTTTTGATCGCATATAATAATCATTTGAATATCCGCGTGAATCATTTACTGCGAAACCAAGATACGACAGACGTTTTGTCGTTTGGAAAGTCTAAATAAAGTTAGTCATTATTTAATTATGATGATCGAGATGATGATGTTATTCATACTGTTTTTTTTTCAAGCAGCTAAAAAGTAGATTTTCGATACACTAAATCTGCATTATCATTGTCATTTAGAATTTGTGAGTTTCCATTTAATGCGACAGAGAAAGTTTTTGCTAAATCTATATTTTCGCAATCATGTTATGAGATTTACGGGTTAATAAGTTGCAGATGAGAATATGACACTCAGTAACGAAGCTATCGAATGTCGACGGTATATCATTTCACAAACTTCATGAATATGGTTCTAACGTTTGACGCTGCAGAAACTGCATAGCAATAGCTCACATCTGCGGGTCAGGTGCCTACATGCTGCTAATCAAAACACAGGCGATAAACGCTTATCGATAGCATAGCATAATTTAAACCGTGCAGTCGTGACACAATTCCTTTGTAAGAGACGTTGACTCAGCGTTTTCGACTTGCACTATAAAGGTGGTTTAGTATATGTATTAAAATGTATTGGCAACAGGAAAAAACTTGTTTTCGAATCATTGTAAAATTATTCAACATGTAAGCCATCTAGAACCATGTTCTTTTTGAGAGAAGACATTCTCTCGCTAGCAATCTCTCAAATTTTTCATAACTTCTCAGTAAAGTCTAGCTAAGCGACAATACGCCAGAATCCAGGACGGACCCCACATAATCGTGAATTCCGCTCTAATCTGGTAAATCCGTTTATGCAATATTTTTACAACTCGTTCTTGGTCTAGACGAGGCGACAGCTTTCTCTAAACCGGTACCGTCTAGATATCATATTTTACAATGTCTCGACTTGTCGCTTGATAGTTTCTTTTACAGTTGAAATTTATATACGTTTATTGAAATAAAATATTTTTTTGAAATGAAGCTTTTTCGGAAAATTAAGACCTATGAGGTGTTACGTTTTCAAGAACTGTGACTTTTTGCATACCTACCTATAGCGTATTTTGATCTGAAAAGTTCCGGGCACCATGATACATTTAATATTTGTTATCTTTCAATCTGCTTCTTATGCTACTGTATTATTTTTATTGCGTAGGTGGTTTGATAATGGGATGAAAATAGCTGCAATATGCAAGCGATACATATTAATTCCTATCCTGTGTAATAAAATCTTTTTTCCGTAATCGTCGTAATCTAAACATTCACAAATGATCACTGAGTAAAATTTAGCAGTATTGTACGTCTCTTACGTACTCGAAGATTGTGTAAACGCGTTAAAAACGATTATTAATTAGGCATTGTTTTGTCAAACTTTCATTTACATCAGCGTATTTTATCGAGGACAAATTAAATTGTCTAGTGAGTTACGTACTTTATAATTTTTTTACTACACTATTTTATAGGAAAGATTGATATCAGTTGACCTAGTCAAAATGAGCTTACAGAGTTAATTACTAGAAATGTATTCATAAGAAGCACAAACATACTAAATACTGCTTTCAATAAATATATTCAGTGTAACAATATCCAGTTTACCACTAGGTAGAGTTTAGTGGAAGGTGTTGGTGTAAGTAATGTAAGTGAACTGATGATGGTAATGAATATATTTGCAGCCGAGTCGCCCGAGTAACAGGTGTTCGCTTGAACTTTTAGTGCCGCAGTTCGCCATGACATACCTACAAACTAACCACATAAGGTAAACTCGTGGCTGCACATATATATTGTGTGATTGATGATGATGAAGCTATGATGTTAACGTCATTAGTAATCGTTGAAAGGTTGTTCAATTGACTCCGATCAGCATACGACAGTAAATTGGTTTCTCTATAGCAGTGACCACACGTCTTTGGTCTGTCAATAGATAACGAAGGATTTCCGAGAGCTATTACCAACATGGTTTTATAATGTACTATTAAAGTATTAATCGTTGCTTTTCCCGTGATACTTCACGTAAGTATTTTGTAGATGTGTGCTGAATTTAGCACGAAAGTCTACTCGTTGTCCTCGTATGGTCAATACATCCATATTGCATTTAATAAGCCATAAACTATCATAAGCTTTATCCAGGTCAACACATGTGTCGGCCGTGTCTGTCAAACGTTTATTTCCATCATAAATATAACCTGAATTCATGCATTATCCCCACACCATCCTTCACGTGTGAATCAAAACATAAATATTTAGTACCTATTTGTTTAACACTGTTGTAGGGTTACCGATTTCGCGGAAAATCTAAATTCATAGAACACGTTAAATAGTCCTAGCTGGCTTTTCCGTAGTTTATTATATTAGCGCTGCTGTTGGCTGTGGCCAGCAGCCAACATCGGCGCGAAATTCACAGCGAATTCCGCGCTGCTGTTGGCTGTGGCTGGCAGCGCGGCTTTAAGCTATGAAACCCAAGCTATGAAAGCTTGAAGTGTATTATTTGGCCTCAAGAAGGCAAAACTTTCCTTAGACTGCCTTACGACGAAGACAGGTGTATAAGTTTTATACAGTATAATATGAAGCCTACACATGGAACAAAAGGACTCTTTCTCTTGTGCCATGTGTATTGTGTAGGTTTTACATGTTTTGTATTGCAATAGTCTATCTTACGACTGTCTTCTCCTTGTAGCCAGGCCCATTTAGACGCGACTAGAAGCCCCGAGAAACATAAATAGAGACGATTCACTCAATTTCTCGCGCAAAGCTTTTGCGTCGCGACAAAGACTTTTGTGAGATTTATCGCCTTTGTTTGCGTCGGAATTTTGATGTCATATTATAACTAAATAACCTATATTTTTATGTCTAGAGTATTCAACCTTTTCTTCTTTTATTTAAACGTATTTTTTACTATAAAATAAGATTTTATACTCAT